>JAPTYR010023644.1:0-13300 GCA_029814505.1 Siphamia roseigaster | reverse complement strand
GCTTCAGAATGAAAAAGTAGTTGAAGGATTTGATTATCGACGAAACTCCCACAAAGTAGATGGAGGACCCAGAAGGTAAGAGATTTTCGACTGTAACTTCACCCTGAGAAGAATTAGATTGTTTCTGCGTCCCCTCGTTTTCCACAGCAGAAAGTTAAACACCAGACTTCTATAATGCCGTCGAACATATATACCTGTTGTATCACACTTTCCCTCAGAAAAATGTTATATCGGGACCTTTAATTAGTCTGGTCCAGTGTTGTTTTTAAGTGACTATGTGGTTTCTTTCAGGTGCAGATGGTTGTTACTGTTCGGGCTGTGGAGAAAGAATTCAAGACTCGTTTCACATGAAAGTCTTCCAGGACACCTGGCACAACGCCTGCTTTCAGTAAGACTTCACTTTGTTATTTTACACATGACTGTTGTGACCCTCTTGTACTATGACCACAACTTTTTTTTTTCTCCAAAATCCCAGGAGTGATTGCTCAGTTTTCGTGGACAGGGAAGGGGAGCATAGTTTATTTTCTGTTCGTTAAAATGTTTGCTTTCTCTGTTTGCATGTACTTTCAATTGGTCTTATGTATAATCCCAGAAGCTTCTGTCTTGTAGCCTAAACACTGGTTTAGATCTTTTGTTAACAATTCGGCATTGTTCTTGTGCCTCTCTGCACAAAATGCACCATGTAGGATGTCATTCCTGCCAGTGGCTCCGGTCACAGCTCACATGTCTGCGTGGGGACGCTACAGATCCTTAAATTTGGATTGGTCAGTGAAAAGGTCCAGTTATCCTGTAGGACTTTACCCCAAAACTTAATGATTGCCACGCTAGACTTGATGTGCACACTGTTTCACAGGTCACTGCCCAATAGTGTCAAATCTCAGTGTGTGGTAATAAACCGCATACTACACATACCGAGGCTATAAAACACTAGGGGGTTATCCTTTGGTTTGATTGTAGTGTTCACCAGTTATCACTGTTAGATAAGATAGCACCAATTCATGATTAAAACAGGAAACTGAAAATGATTGCCCCTTCATTATCCTGGATCTGGTCAAATTAAAACAGATTCATCAGTAATCAGTAAAACAGATTAAGAACTGAAGGCCTGGATCTGTGAATGCATTTGTGTGGAGCTGAGCAGAGGACACACGCAATTGAAAATATCCAACAAACCATTGATTTCTATCATTGGACTTTGGCTTTAGAGGTTGTTTGGCAAGTACAAAAAGCTGTAAGAATAGAACAGATTTAACTATGGTTTAACGTTGGCTCTGCATTTGCCGGAGCCAGTCAGAAACACTGAAGTGTCCTGACATAACCCTGGAGATCACCATGACTTAATAATACACGCAGTATCATTTCAGAGGCAGAGCTCCTGACACAGCGACATTACTCACTATCGATCCTCCCCTTGTGTCTGTATTTTTCTACTCCCTCACATTTTTGGCAACCTACTTCATAGCGTCATCTTTGTCTGAAACCTCATTAGTTTTAAATGTGTGTTTTGTTATTTTTATTGTCACTTTTCCAAATGGGCCGAAGTTCATCCCCTGAGGTCTGGCTTTCAACTCCTAAATTGTCCTTTTCATTATAGGGGTCAAAGTATCATTGCTACTGCAACAATACTCATCTAAAACACAGTTGTGTATATGTAAACCAGTAATTCTGCTCATGGAGGCAACCCTCTGTACGCTTGAAAACGGAAGTTCTCAAACAAAAATAAAACATCCTTTGTTAATGTGATACCCCCTATGCTGCTCCTATTGTTTATTGTCCACATGCTGCCACTTTGCCCTCCACATACCTCCACCTTGTGTAACATTTTTACAACGTGACGTCATTCTTGTTCCAGTAAACCTGGCAGTGTTTTTGAGACCTATAGGTATCGGCACGTTCAACTCTGCTGTGCTCTACATTCCTAGACAACGATTCAGAGATGTGAGCCCGCTGTCCCAGACTTCTTTTCACTGAAGGAAAGCAGGATATTTCCTTTTTCCTATGTTTTGCTGACTGGAAGATATCAATGCAATTAGCATCGTATTCAGAAATTCAGTTTTATTTTTTGCATGACATAATAGGGCATATATTGTGGTCTTGTCAATCTGCTCTTATTCTCTTTTACCTGAGGGTTAAAGAAATTATTTGCAAACACAAGTTGTCAACAGTTATAAATGTGATCGTTTTGGTCAGACAAAATAAATAACAGGAACTAATTAAAAAGTCCACAGACTTTTTAATTACCTAGTACATATGAGAATATTCTCAGCTAAATCCATACCAAGACTTTTAAGTATTTGATCTTTTGAATGGTTTTCTATGTTTTGCAGACTGGATATTTCTGATCAAATGAAACACACTCATCCATTAATTCAGAAGGAAGTTAACAGAAAAAACAAGTCTCAATGTTCACTGGTTATAGATTTTTTACTTTTTACAGATTTGAAATTTTTGTTGTCGCAAACTAAAATTGATCGAGTTAAAGAAATCACTTGCATTTTCCACTTTAGATGTTGAAATAATTTCACTGTTTTATGGACAATGTGATTAACAGATTAATGAATCCAATAATTTAAATGAAAATTATGTTTGTCTGCTGTGACTAAATTTGTTGTAAATGATATGCACATGCTGGTTTAAATCTGAGCTAGCTTGGGTCTTTGACAGTTTCTATTACAGCCATCTCTGTCCTTGTGAAGCTGTGAATTAAAATGCAAACACCTTGACCTCAGCTTTCATTTAAGATTGTTAGGAAGAACATTTAAACACGCACTGTGATAAGAACCCATGAAAGGTCAAACACTCCCTCTGTATTTCTTTTAGGCCACTATTAAAGTTCCGCTCTTGCCATCTTTACGCCAACAAAGGAATACACTCCAGCAGGAATGTGGATTTAAGGAAATGAGTAATGTTTACTTTTTAGTGTTTTTGCAGACAGGACCATTGCATTGTTCATTGAAGAACCACCTGACTTCAGGGTGTCTGCCCCAGTTCACTACTTTGGACTGAGGGAAGTCAGGTGTTTTCATAGGCGCACTTAAATTGCATTTATCTTGATTTTATTATAGTGGAATAATGGACAGTAAGTGGTTTTTGTATAGGAATGTTTTTTTTGTTGTTGTTGAGAATGAGGTTGGTTAAGTAGAAGTTTCTGTTTTTCTAGCCACACCTGAAGATATTGTGTCACACATGGCAGTTCAAATGCTGCACTTTTGTTGTCCTTGTTGATTTGCTGCTTTATCTGATGAAACTAAATACCTACTCTGCTTTCGATGTACAATATTTATACTGTGAATACTTTGCAATGTGGCATTTAATATAGTTGGTGTTTTTTTTTTTTTATTAGGAATGTTAATGTGCATGTTAAAGAAAAATCTGTTATTAAAGAGTAGCACTTTTACATGTGTGGTCAGTGTCTTAGTTAGGCTGGACTGTTTTAAGATAAACTAATAAATACTGTTTGATGCGTGGCCTTAGTCTAACTGATCAGAGCAGCACATTTATGTTTACTAATTTAGCTTTTAGAACCATTTCCTCTCATCATATCTGTGTGTTGAATCAGACTGGACTCATCCTTGTGTTGTCTTCGTGTTCATTCTTTAGGTTTGTTGCCCTTTATCTCTCATAAACAGGCTGGTTAATTTCCGCACATTATTCCTCAGGAGGACCTCATCATGGATGCCACTTGATGCTCAGCAAACAGCCTTTAAAGCAGTGTTTTGTCTGCTTTGCACTGGGCTCTCCACAATGGAGACATTAACATGTGGTCCTCTCTCTATTAGATGGTTCTCTCTTAAGTAATGCCAGAAAACTCTGAAATATCTAGAATCCTTGCCAAAGTCAATAAACGTGGATCAAGTCTACCTGCAGTACAGAGAGCAGCATGATGCATTGGGCTCAAACAGAGGCCGTTTCAGAGGAGTCTGCCAGAAACCTTAGATTAAATAAAACCACATTCGTATTTTAAAGCTGCACTGGATATTCTTAATACTGTAAGAGGCGCAAATGCAAACATTGAATGAGCTCAAGAGTCAACAAAGATGTCAGTAGAGATTGAACTTGAATGGAAAAGTAGTCGGGCCAGTCCAGTGTTGCTCTGTTATTTCAATTCTTTCTGTTCTGAATCTTGACGCAAGGAATAATTAGTGCTGTGAATAATTTAACCCATTCACCAGCATCACAATGCTTAAACAGGTATGATATATGATTGTTTCTCTGTTTGTACCATTGGTCACAAATTGCTTAGGTAACAGTTCAGAGCCTGTATTCTCTCTCAAATTACTTGGTGAAAATCTGAGGCGCTCCTGGAACATGTGCTAAAAGTCTGAATGCAGAGGACAAAAGACGGGACAGCAGACTTTTTAGTGACCTGACAGTGCATCAATTGGAATTAAAATTTTGTAGTCAAACTTGCTGACACCATTTTGCATAACCAGTGGAGCTTGTTCAAAGAGCACTCATTGCCTGCAGGTTCTTCCAAGCTACTGGCATTCCTCCCTTGGAACATTTTGTCCCGAAGTTCTAACAGTACCTTCAACTTGAGCGTTATTCTAGTTAGCATTTAATTTATTTTAATTGATATGATAATCATCTAGCACAAAGTGTTCATTTTGTACAGACGGTTCCTTTCAGCAGACTGACTGCTAAAGCGGTCTGGTGGAGACGGAGGATAAAGCCACGTGACCAAGGTCCCATGGTGTGCACCTTTGACCCAGTGCTTTTATATTTACATTAGTCTAGATAAGAAACTGTATGCAACTGAAGGTTTAACTAAAACTGTAAATTCAACAGCCCACAGATGTGAGGACTTCACCCCGGAGGAGCTTTGTCTTGAGCTCATAGTTTTTGTCAAAGTGGTGCCTTATTTTTCACATTTCAACAACTGTATCCTATTATGGTGCTGGAAATTGGCAAAGTATTTTGGAGGCCTTTGGTGTTGGTTTGCAGATAGGAAGCACCAAACGTTCCTCGTATGCTCCATCTGCAAAGGCTCGCTAAACTTTCCTTTTTTAAAGTGGAACAATTCTTAGAGCTCTTTGTTCCTTTTTGTTCTGAAACACAGCACAAATCATAGTGCACATAACGAGACCCAGGACAAAGGTATTTACTGTCCCCTTCACCTTGTTGCACGGAGAGAAAAGTACATGTTGTTGTGGTTGGGAATTTGCCCCCAGCTAATGTTCCACTCCTATGTTATCCAAGTTGAAAGCTGTTTGTTCCCCGGTTTGATTGATGGTTTCTGCTCAATGCATCTTTTCTCATAACCCATTCTGGTGCTATATCAAATGTGAGGTATAGTTTTTAAGCGTACAAAGGCTAACTGATACCGGAGTCTTATTCACATATTGAATTAAATAAAAGTTTTTTACCAGATAAAACCACAGAGTATTTTTATTTCCCCATTAATTTCAGCAAAAATGGCAGGGAGATAAATATATTTATTGCATATTAGAAGGAGTAAAATGTAAAATCATTGTGTTGCTGAGAATTGACTGGAGGTCGTGTAGATTATTGTATATGACAGACCTGAAACACACATTTTTTTTTTTACAATTCTTTTATGAGTTTCTTTCATGCATCGATTGCATGCCTTTGAAAGTATCAAGAGATCTTTCAGGTCGTGCTCCAGGCCTCTGAAATGGTCAAGATGATTGTTTTACAACTGAAAAAGTCCCTGTTAACAGCTGTTATCCTTGCAGGTGTTCTGTATGCTGTGACCACCTGACAAATTGGTACTATGAAAAGGATGGAAAGCTCTACTGTCGTAAACACTACTGGGAGAAGTTCGGAGAGCTCTGCCATGGCTGCTCTCTGCTCATGACTGGACCTGCCATGGTGAGTCTGTCAAAGACACTTTGATTTGTCCATGCAGAATTTGAGAGCATGGTGAAATAGCTTGATTAAATATAATCAACTCTTCATACTTTCGGCTTCATGTTTCTTATTTCGTTGTCAGTTAAATTCCAGGAATCTTTGTTTCTAGGGCTTAGAAGCAAATGTCCAATTCCAACACCACAACTTTTAATTTCTGCCGTTATGGGGTCTATCAATGGAAAAAGTAGCAGGGGATCATGGGAACACAACTTTAGCAGTTGAAAATTCTGCCATATATAGAAATCATACAGAAATCTTTTTTGCAGTAATGCTGATGTTAATGTCACACTTCATAAACCAATAGATTTCTCTAGATTTGAACATGGCCTGAATATAGGCAAACAATTCAACACTAATCCATCATATGGGATTAATATTTTTACATTTTAATGGAAAAATGTTAGTTTTAGGCCAGTTAGATTGACGTTGAATTACTTAGGGACTTACTTGGAGGAAAAAAGGTATGAAGATGCATCATGGGAAAAGTAGCTAGACTTTTTGAAAACTGACTCGTTTATTAAAAAAAGAAATAGAAGATCCCCGAGCCTCTGTTGTTTTTAATATGACTAATACATCTCCATATGCTTCTATTTTGGTTATTCCTCTATGAGCATTACTGCTTCTTTTTTCTTCTGCTTTGTGATTCTTTCAGGCTGTGGTGTAATAAAACTGAACACTGACTAACACCAAGTCAAGACTATTACGCCACTGTTACTACATGTTCTTGACAATGCTTTGAAAGTGTGCCTAGCCATGATCTTACAACAATCGCCAAAACTTTCCCCCTCTACTTAAATAATACCAGACTGCCCACAGAGCGTGTCAGTGCTGTCTGTATTCCCGTTTGTCCCCACCACTAAGATTAATACTAACATGCATTAAAGGCCAGGGGGGCTTCTTTTGTGGGAATTACATCTACAGATGAGTGATACTTTACATAGCATTTGGATCCAAGGCCAAACTTGTGAATGAGTTTCCCCCTCTTGAGGCCCCATGCTGCTCTCTACAGTTCACCTCCAGTACAGTAGGAATCTAACAGTAGTGTTGGAAAGATGGTTGAACATGAGGGGGGGTTTGGAGGCTTTTGGGTTGTTGTTTTTTTTAGTCCTGTGTGGCAGGATGGCTCTGACTCTCCTAAAAACTGCACCGTTTTTACAGATCTGTTATTGGATGCATACCTGTTTATTCTTGTTTTCAAATACCGTTCTTTCACACTCCTGGTGTACAGCGACCTGAGCAATCTTGTCCGTGTTTTCACTTTCATTGCACATCTTGAGTGTCTTGATGAAAGCTTTACCACTGCAGTAAAAAGAAGCACGACAAGATAATCACTGGTTTTGTGAACTTTCTGAAATACTAAATTGGAATTCAGTCAAATTACCAACTAGATTAAAAAAAAAAAGCACTCGAAGAGCACAGACCTCCGCCAAACAGCTTGTTCCCCCCATATTGGGATTTACACCTAAAATAACAGTCCTGCAATTATTTTGTCGACATCTTTAGATTCCTTGACCCATATTGGGATTTACACCTAAAATAACAGTCCTACAATTATTTTTCGACATCTTTAGATTCCTTGACCATGAAAATGTTCCTCTAGCAAGTGGATTCATGTTGATATCATTGTTAGTTCAGTAGTTATTTGCAAAATTGTCTTTTTCAATAATGGCGGTTTTCTTCTGGATCGTCACCGAAATCAAATCATTTGTTCCTTTGACCATCCTCAACATTCCCTGGAAAGTTCAGCAAAATCCGTTCACACATTTTTGAATTATCTTGAACAGAACCCGACAAACCAACGCTGGCAAAAACATAACCTCCATGGCGAAGGTAAATATATGTCACGACCAAATCATAATGCCTTGAAGTTCACTGGGAAAGTACCCTTGGGTGCTACATAAATCTGAAGAGATTGATTTTGATCCAGATTTCCAAGTAGAAACATGAAATTCAGGTGACACCACCACTTGCTGGTCACAACCCTGGGGTCAGTTGCCATAACTTGTCCAACATGCAGCTAGTCTAAAGTTTCTGCCACCAAGGAGCACACATAATGGACTCTTCTATTTAGTATTGGCATCCTGCTTCATCTGTCAGTGTAGCCAAGTGTTTTTGGCAAAGCTTAATTAGCACTGCAGCCTCGCAGCAAGAAAGAGAATCATTGTGGTCCAGGAGCAGAGGATGGTCATGCAGAGCTGCTGGAGCTTGTTAGGCATTCATGTCCAGAACTACTGTTTTTGTCCTGTTTTCATTTGTTTGTTAGATTACTGAACACGACTACTGTATTTGAGGACACTGCAAAGAATATTTCTGGTGCATCTGATCAAAAATGTTTTCGTTTTTGCTCATGTTACTGCCCAGTATAAGTCTTAAATATGTGACCTTTCATCACTTTGACCTTTTGTCGACTGCATGGCTCAGTGATACAGTTAAAGCCTGAGGCAGGTTATGACTGTGGTTCTTGGCCTGGAGGTGGGGAGTCACAGACAGGCTGATATGTCACAGTGACTGACATCACACTAATCTCTCTGTAGCGGCAGGGAGTCCTTTCCCAGCACTGACTCAGAGCTATGGGAAATGTGGCTCAATCTGTGTTTTGCATCCGCTGATCTTAAATTGTGAGGAACTGTTACTGTACTTATATTTTGGGTTTCTAAGTGATCATCACCTCATTCTGTGTACACACTGCAAACTTTACTGCTGAATTTGTATTTATAGCTTAGAACAGATTTTGTTTGGCTGTTCCTGTTATTTTTACAATGTGGTCTATATTAGATTCCAGCCCCAAACTCACCCACATACAATAGAGTAGAACAGTAAAGACAGATACCATGCATAGTACACTTGGTTTTAGTCCAAAGCCTCTTTAAACTTGGCTTTAAGGCTCTAGCTTTTCTCTAACATACAGTCCCCTTTTCAAATCTTGCCTTTTCGACTATTGTCATCCCAAATCACAACTGTCTTCTGTGTTTATACAGAATATAACCCAATCTAGAGTGGTATAAATGTTGCGTTAATTCTGACATGAATGATAAAAGGTTTCACAGCATATATCATCCTTGTATTCATATCTGTACTATTTAGGACTATGTCTGTATTTCGAAGCTCATATGATTTGTGCCATTCAACTTCATATGAAAAAAACCCCAGTGAATTACATATGAGCAAAAAAAAAAAAAAAGATTTACATAACCTTAAAGTCTTCATGTAATGTTTTATTCACTTTCTGTGCGTTTTTCTTGCCTGTATATCTGTATGCACAGCCCAAAATCTGAGAATGTTTATTTCATAGTAGAGTCTTAAAGTGTGATGGTTTGCATGGGACAGACATATTATCTCATATTGTGTGAGAAGAGACAAGGTGGGGTGGGATTGCAGAAAGGGAAATCGGTCACATCAGTGAGGGCAGGCGACGTTAATGACAGAGAAAACCTATGGCTGTGAGCTGGTTCAGGAGGTTGAACACATGAACGTCAATGGCTGAGATCTGCAGAGTGAGGTGACATCATTGCTGATTCCAGACAGGCTGAGAGAGAAGCAGGTGTTACCGCTGTGTCACTGTTCAGTGGGAGGAGGGTAGCACGCAACCTAGAGCATTACACACTGATCTGACAGTAACTGAACCTCAGAACAGGACGGCCACTGCACCATCAACATACTCCTCCTTTCTGCTTCACATCGTGGGAGTGAACATCAGGATATTTTGTGTGTGCTTTCAGGTGGCTGGGGAACACAAGTATCACCCTGAATGCTTTGTATGTCTGAGCTGCAAGGTGGTGATTGAAGACAGGGATACCTACGCCTTAGTTGAGCGGTCGAAACTCTACTGGTAAGTCAGGAATTTTTAACACTGCTTTAAGTGAAGTTGGAAACACATGCAGGAAGCAGTTAACAGTAGAAAAATATTTTTCTACTTAAAACAACAGCCTTAATATGCAGGCTGATTAGATTATGTAAGAAAAGGTCATGAAGTTCTCAGTCTTATATGAAATGTATGTATTTTTATTTGACAGCGCTATTTGTAAGACATGCATCATTGTCCTGAAGTTAATGCTTTTATGTTAAGTGTCATCAGCCTTTTGGTTTTTGCACCTTTTGCAGAGTAAATTGCACTCGAGTGCATGTCCACATATGTAGTGATTTACACTCTCTTCTGGTTGTGTGTAGTGGGAAGTGCTACAAGCAGGTCGTCCTCACGCCCATGTTGGAAAAACGATCCCATGACTCAATCCTCGACTCCCTGCCCCACACGGTCACCCTCGTCTCAATGCCTTCTGCAGCCAATGGCAAGAGAGGCTTCTCAGTGTCTGTGCTGAGGGACGTCAGCGGCTCTGTCAGTGTTCAAGTCAAAGAGTAAGTGGCACTTAACACGGGCTTATCCTCGTACCTGTCTCACTCTCATGCAGGGATGGCATGAGTAATGCCTTACGCAACTGAATATAGGTTTGTTTAATAACACACTGATTGCATTTAAGTGTGTCACAACAACAAATCTTTGTTTATTGATAGATGAAGCAACACTGTTTGAGCTGTGTACAGTCACACGTTCGCAGAGAGACACAGTTTTTCTTAATCGCGTACGTTGACAGTTAACATGTACATTTTTTAACTGTGTTGTCACCAGGGTCAGAGGAATGCTTATTAGTCCAGAGGTGCGGAATGCCATCCACGTTGGGGACAGAATTCTGGAGATCAATGGCGTCCCAGTGGGAACGCTTATGGAGGAGGACGTAAGCTTTATCCTTTGTGCACACCTCTAATGGCCATAAAGTGGACTAAGAGAAATAATTATTTTATGAATGTACTTTTGAACAACTGTTTTGATGAAGCAAATCCATGTTAGGGGCAGATACATTTACTTAAGTGTAGTTTAGAGACTTTTATATCGATCATATATGACAAATGCAAATGCCATTTTGGCATTCCTCACATTCTTTCACCTTTAATACATTCCTCAAGCCAGAGTGGATGGTATGTGGAATGGCAGCACTTATAGGCTCATTCCCACAACCTCACCCTCACACCATTGCATGCCTTCCATTTCATTTTTGCCTTTGATTGTTTTACTTCAGTCCACACCTATCCTGTTTCCCTGTTGTTCATTCTGTTATAACATTGCAACTCAAATGTTCAATGAACCATTGATATCAGGTTCATTACTTTAGCTGTAGTCACACTGTCTTGGTATCCAGCCATAGTCTTCTGCTGTGTCTCTGTGGGAGAAAAACTTAACATTAGCGTCTCTGACTTTGGCTTTGATAAACCATAGTTTGGTTTAGGAGTTTAAGAGTTTCTGTTTTTATCTAACAAAACTTTGTTCAGCATCCACACATGTCCACATATCGGTCATTAATGTACATATTTTTTCTTTTTAAATGGTAATGCCGACCATTTATTCTTCTAACACTTTTTTCATGTCTTCCCTTATGTTTAGGTGGATGATCTGATTCACCGCACCAGTCACACACTGCAGCTGCTTATAGAGTATGATCCAGTCAGGCAGCGTTTGGACCGTCTCAGACTGGGATCGCCACAGAGGCTAGGAGTCCCAGCGACCTCCCGCATGCGCCTGTCCTCCCCATCTAATGCAGTACTGGAGAGAACCGATGTGGTTGATGATGGCACACTGAAGAGGCGATCCTTGAGGTATGTTTAAAAGGAAGCAGAGAAACATGGGAAGTACAGCATACATGGTTTTTATCATTTTCAATCAATTATACATACTCTTTTTCCAGACGCAGTAACAGCATATGCAAGTCCCCAGGACCGAATTCTCCTAAGGAACAGGCTTTTATCTCACGAGACATTGGACGTTCTGAGTCACTAAGATCCTCCAGTAGCTGCTCTCACCGTATATTCAGGCCATGTGATCTCATCCACGGTGAAATCTTGGGAAAAGGCTTCTTTGGACAGGCCATCAAGGTCAGCTTCCATCTGTAAATGATTGTTCAGCTTATAGTTGTTATTTATACATATCTGTTGTGACATGTCATGCATGTCGGTTGCTTTTTCCTCACTTACAGGTGACTCATAAAGCCACAGGAGAGGTGATGGTAATGAAGGAACTGATCCGTTGCGATGAAGAGACACAGAAAACTTTCCTTAAGGAGGTTAGTAATCTGTAACAGGAGGCCTGCACTTCCTTGTAGACAGGCGAGTCTTCCACCTCTGCTTGAAGCTGAGATGTATTATCCTCATAACTGAAAGCACAAGACATGTTCCAACAATTACCTCCTTGTAGCTCTTCTTATTTCAGGTTTTTTTTTTTTTTCCTGTTTATCGTTTCTTGTGAACACTAAAACATTAAAAATGCTCTGCTTGAAATCCTAAATGTATACTTTTTCGTCTTGATCCTTAGGTCAAGGTAATGAGGAGCCTAGATCATCCACATGTTTTAAGATTTATTGGTGTTCTATACAAGGACAAGAGGCTCAATCTGATAACTGAGTTTATCGAGGGAGGCACCCTGAAGGATTTCATCAGAGACACGGTGAGTTAAAGCCGTTGATTCACTTAACGCTCTTCCTCTCTTCCCTCACAGAAAGGCACAAACAAGCCTTAGTGACAGCAGAAATAGCTGCTTGTAGTTCCAAGGACTGTGGGAGGGGGCTGACCTGGAGTGAACTTTACAATGATAGACTCTATAGTGGGCTGGTTTCTTGGCATGTCTACTGGCCAAGACGAGGAATGAGAAAAGTTGTAGAAAGTGTTCCCAGGTGTAATTTAAAGAGTTGTGCTCCCCTCCTCCCACAGCTGACCTTTTTTAAGGAGCAAGTGAGCACAACATCTGGGTGGGTGTGAAGAGGGAGAATGGAGTGATTTTCCACTGGTGTGTTTAAACAATGTCATGGGTTTAAATGTAATCTGCTGGTTTATTTCTGTCTAATGTCATTGTAGGAAGCTTCTTCAGTTGAAAAGTCTTCTTTTTAACATGACAAACATCTCTCTCCGTAGTCTGATGCGTCATAGTTTTCTATTTACTTGACATATTGAAATGGAAGGCTATATTCATTCTTCTTTTTCCCTTTTTCTTAACTCTGGACTAACAGGACCCGTTTACATGGGAGCAAAGAGTGAGCTTTGCAAAGAGCATCGCCTCTGGAATGGTGAGTTGTCCTCATGCAAGGACTATTCTACAGTGGTAGCACTTAAAGGAGAATTCCGGCAGTTTTACAAACATATCCCATTTGTTTGAGGCTAAAGTCAGTTGTCTAAAGGGTGATGGGTGAGAGAGTTTTATTTGGGATACACGAAGTTTGACACTTGTGCGCATTCCCATCAAAGTGCGCAATAACGAGCAAGCGTTTAACCTTCTCTCAAGCTCTTAACGTCTATTAAAATGCCTTTGAGGAGATTGCCCGTGGTGTGTGGGCCCATAGCATATAATCCAGTGCATAATGATAGCATTAGCTAGCACAGACATGATACA
>JAPTYR010023496.1:0-21163 GCA_029814505.1 Siphamia roseigaster | reverse complement strand
GTGTGTGTGTGTGTGTGTGTGTGTGTGTGTGTGTGTGTGTGTGTGTGTGTGTGTGTGTGTGTGTGTGTGTGAGTGAGTATGTCCTTGTGGATGTAGGGGATGTGTTCTGGTGTCTGTTTACTGGAGATGTTGAAGGTCAGGTTCTGGGCTTCTTGGAAGGCTTTTATAGTCAGCAAAGACTTCCTGAAAAACAGAGTTTAGTTTTAGTCTCAAAAATCCTATTGTGAAATGATTTTATGTCAAGAAAGTATTGTTACACTCCAACATACATAGGAAACAAGGATGGAGTATACTTCCCACTTTTTAATGTAATGCTTCCTGCTTAAGTGCCAGCAAAGTCCTTATTATCGATATATTTTTATCTGCACATACAGTGTTGATCATCAGTATTGATTAATTGCTGTACAGTAAAGGGCAAAGATATGTTTGAGATAATTTGCCATTACAGCATGTCCACCAGAAAGCACTGATAAATGTACTTTCATCTGTTCACATCTGGTATAGTGTTCACATCTATAAAATGATACTGCTCTTCCTCATTAAAAATGTCTTATTAATTACTTATGTAAAAAGTGACATTAGCCGATCAGATTTTTCAATCTCAGTATCAGTGCAGGCAATCAGTTAAGTTCCCTCTGTTTGAGGGGACTTTTTGTGTTGTAGATCTAATTGCATGTCCTCACTAGAAAAAGTTTGTCAGTGTGATTACTCATTAATTACTCTACTGATTTTGTTGTTTTTGTCTAACACTGAAAAGGAGGTTGTTGAATTGAATTAGAGGGCTGTGGGGCCTTGGTGGAGGTATGCACAACTGACATTATACCAGGTTTCATGAAAGTCAGTGAAGAAAGTTTTGTGTAATCCTGCACACAGAAAAAACGAACAACACAACGAACAGAAAGACACTGTGATTACATAACATATGTGCACATTCTATGGATTTGCATAGATTTCTGTCAGTAATAACAAAAATGTAGTAATTTTAGGAACATGTTACATATATATTCAAGTATTCATGCCCTTAAGAGGTTCTGTCTGAATTGACACACTGCTTCATAAAGCAAACCTCCAAACAAAACACTTGAAAGGAATACTCTGTTGTTTGCTTTCAGATGTTTCAGGTAGACCTCGGTAAACAGTGGCATTCACACTCAGCATGCCTGCTGCCACTCATGAGCCCTCAGCTGCTCCAGATGTGGCTTAATTTACTGCGACTTGGCTAATCATGGTGATTAAGGATTAATTACTGTTAATCACTTTTACATAAACTGGTTGGCAGTAGGAGAGCTTTGCGCTGTGAAAAATGCCACACAAGTGTGTTTAGTCACAGAGATGGAATGGGACAGAGCTGGAAGCCACCAGGCTTTGCAGTCGGATATTTTCTCTCTGTTTGTTTTGGAGCTTTTTTACTCATGAGCACACCAGTCAAAGGAAGTTAACCTCTAATAATCCTCTGCATCACTTAGTTAGTGCAAGGCCAATTTGTAATGTAGATTGGGTGAGTCCCAGCATTCCTTAATGGGATTCATCATGAACATGTTGCTTGCTAACAGGAGCAACATTGTCAATATTCAACGCAGCAGTCGGCTCCTACTGGCTGCAGCTAAACAGACACTGCTGGGCTGTGCGCCGGTCCTGCTACAGGAGATAAGAATGTGAAGGAGCATAACCACTGTGAGTTCCATTAACACAGACTGACAAAGGAATCACAGGGACATCAGGGGGTCCGGGATGAGGCTGACAACAAAGCCTCATCCCTCATGCTCTGTGCCCGTAGCCCCCCTCCCCCGATGCCCCCCACACAAGCTGAGGGTGGCAGTGTGGTCACCTTCCCTCCTTGGCCTGGTTTCACACTGTGACATGCTCGTCTGCTCTCCTGAAGGAATGGCTTTAATAAGGTAGAGCAGATCAAGGCAACTGTTAATGACATGGCAGGCCCAGTCAACACAGTGCCCGAGGCCGTGGATGGCCCTGGTCTGGTGCATGCTGCCGGACGCTCACGATCTCATGTGGGACACACACAGGACACTTGTATGGAAGCTCTTAAACTGCTACCCATCCTCTATGTGAGCTCAGAAGCTGCACAGTGACGTGAACCCAGCCCTGCTTTACTGACGGGTCACCACGTTGCAATTTAATCACATAAACAAAGCTCTGGAGTTTATTATCGAATAAACTAAGGCAGTGAAGCTGGGATAAAAAACAGGGCAAAGTATTTGTTTTTATACAGCCTTGTCAGACAGATATGGCTGGCAAGAACTGATAGGCTTAAAACAGTATTTGCATCATCCATATCGACACAGATCATTAAACTTTTTGTTAATCTATTAAGACTTAAATGTTCTGCATGACTGTTTTGATTCTGATAAACACAACTAATTTTTAATGAAGAATTTGCATGTGAAAAGAAGGTTCACATTATGACGGCAGAAGGGTTTTTTTTGTCTTGAAACTGTTGCAGAGTTGTAGTCTTACTTCAGCCATTTGACTCTTCCACATTTTTTGTTGATGGTATCCTGCACTTTATACTTTAACACTTTTCTTAAATTACATTTTAAAAACTCAACTCATCAGAATGCATTGAACTGAAATCCCTTTTAAATACATATCCCATCACCAGAATACTTAAACCTAGTCAAGGATCAAAACTGAAAAAAATTCTAGCGGGGATTTTTTTATGATGCTTAAGTCTTATTCCTTTAAAACAGTTTGCTCTTTGTGGCTGTGCAGACAGAGCCTCAGGCTGCTGGTGCTGCTTTATCTTCACTCTGACTTGCAGTGAGATTAGGTCAAGCATACTATTCTTTAAAGTTTATATATATATAAGTGCAGAACAGAATTGAATTATTCAAAGTGTTTCTTGTGTATTCTAATTGGAAACCCACGTCCCTTGTACAAAGACTACATCATCATTAGTAGCCCTAATGGTGAGAGTGTGAGAACTCTTCTTTCCTCTCCAAGCTGGTGCTCATGGAGCAGAGGGTCCACACAGAGGATGAGAAGGCACCAAAGAGCTTTAATGTGAAGCCTGTCAGCTCTACCCAACCCCTCAGTTTTCACCTTCTGAAGAGCACAGGGCCTTATCGGTTTAATTGACTCTTTATCTTTTTGTTAATTTCCTTTTTAGTGTATTAGCACCAGTTCTGCCTTTTGATATGTCATTTTACATTGGCTTTTGTGTGATTACAGGAAGTGGCTGTATATATTACCATATTTCAAATTAAAAAAAAAAAAAAAAAAACATTTATTTTTAACAGCACTGTTACAGAGCTCAGTTGCTTCTTAATTGTCTTCTTTGTTCATTAACCTTTATGATATTGTTTGTTAACCTTTCACCACTGAAATTAATTGCATGACTCTGTGCTCTGAAAGTAAAACCATTTTTTCCCCTTTACATATCCCAAAGCTCTTTTTGTGCATATGTAAGTGAAGTATAATTTTATATTGCTGGCAGGATCTTAGAGGCTTGAGTCTTTACAAAGGCAAACAGAGGGGACTTAAGGAGAGCTGGATTTAACAGTTTGATGCCTGTCGTCTTCCTCCTGGTGTATGTTGGTTCTCTTTCCATTCCAGTACACTTGCGACTGTATAATGAATTATGCCGATGTTGAATTAGCATGTAGCTGTTGCTTCGGCTCTGGTGCCTGCCTTGTGACAGGACCACCGTAGCACAGGCTGGCGTCGAGAGAGGGGGCTTCTACTGTGATTTATTAACTGCTGAAGCCACAATGAAGTGTGCCCACTGAAGCACCAATGCAAACAAATAGGGCCAGTGCTGTCATTGTAAATTCAAGAAGACAGGCCGACCACAGCCTGACCAGAAAGGGTTAATTATTCAAAAGCATTTGGCTTTCACCATACACTCTAGACTGTTTTTAAGGATGATTACATCATTCCTCTATTTGCTGAGAGGTATGACAATGACATGATGAATATCCTTGTAAATGTTTTCATCATATTTGTTATGTCTCTGACATGGTATTTATTTACTTCAATGATTTACATATATTGCAATCTATGCTGTTTATAGGAACTGAAACCCACAAAAGCAGCAAATACTTATATCTGGTCATTTAAAAAAAAAAAAAAAAAACGTATACACTTTAATTTTACTCCTGCGTGGTCTAGGAATCACCTTTTGAAATGGACAAATGTCCTGCATAAGGTGTAAGTGGCCATACACAATATACTTGTGTCCATTTTTCAGGAAGATTTACCTTCTACACTCAACATCTGTCCAGTGAAGAGTAAAGTAGTAACTGATGGTGATGCAGTCTTTAGTGATAATTAGTAATAAGATATAACTGATGCTTGCATATAAGAGGTGTCCATATATACATTAAAATACTTAAGATTGTTATTGCTGTTATCTTAATATTTCTCCTGTTATATGTGAAATACAAAAAGCATTCTATTACTTTCTGATATTTTTAACATTAGCACAAACAGGAGCAACCTTAATTTTGAGGAAGCAGAAATGTATTTTTTAACAGATAGTTCACTGTTACTTTTCTCATTGCTGCTACAAACATAAGTCATGACTTCCAAGGCACCAGATATTTTTATTCCATGAAAGACCTACTTGTGATATATGAAAGCTTTATTAAGATGTGGATAATTTACATATTCACTGACAATGTTCAACAGCTAATATGAAAACAACACAGGATGTCACTTGAAATGCTCATGCTCTTCCACTTTCTAATCTAAGTACTCTTAGAAATGTCAAGCTAGGCGCTGTTGACCTGCCTGGACACGCTGTCACCTGACCGGCATTGCATGTCACTTTTGGCTGTCTCCCTTTGCGCTGCTGTCTGTGACATAACACTGCAGATCACATTTCAGCATCTGGGTACAGAACAGAGGGCCTCAAAAGGTATCCACAAGTTTCAACCAAGGCACCCAGTCTCTGTCAGGGACATTTATTTTTGACCATCCATCTCACTAACTGTGACAGAATGGCCCAACATCATTAATTAAACATCAGGCTTTCCCCCAATCACCCGATCGCAATGACAGGCTGCTATGCCAACAGTCCCTGTCGACATGCCTTCGAAATCTAGAAGGGGATTACATATGGTAATGGTTTTTGACAGCCTGCCATTTGCCTCTGTTAATCTGATAGGATAAGATATCTGGACTGCAGAGCATGGTGCGCTGTAACTCTTTGAGAGTGATATTGTTATGCTGTAGAAAAAAAAACCCACACAGAATCATTTTGAAGATGCAAGCAGTGTCCCCTGGAAGAAATCGTAATCCTATGACAAGCTTTTGATAAAATCCCAAATATTGTCAGTGACTCAAAAGTGCATTTTTAGGCTTGAATCTTGCTTTTATTTCTTGTCAATTGCGATATTTTTTTTCAAATTTGCAAGTCTTGTCTTGCATTCTGAGATGATACAACAATCTATACTAAACTATCCTAGTGGTAACATTCCTCCAAAAAAGCTAGGTATTACAAGGATTTGGTGTTTGAATGTCATAGATTCTGGTTCTGTTCCTGGATTCAATACCAAAATGATAACAAAAATTGGGAGAATGTTTGCTTAACATAAATGTGCTTTTAATTATCTAGTATATAGTTACTACATTGATATGCTCATTAAAAAATACAAAGAATATTTAATCATCAACAGAGTGGACAAACTATATTCACTGGCCAATTTATTAAATACACCTTGTTCAGAAAGGATGTACCTAATAAATTGGCCAGTGAGCGTATTTGTGTGTTCTGGTGGCAAACAAACATATCCTTATTTGTCCTGCTTTTTGCTGCTCAATATGTGTGTTTTCCACACATAGATTTTATCTGTGGATATCAACGGCTGCCAAAGTACGTTTGGCAACCCATTTTAACATTTTTTTATTTTTATTTTTCTATCCATCCAAGAAAATGACGCCCTCCTTATCTTTGGCAGGTTGTTTGTGTTTCCGAAGTGAAGTCACACTTTTTCACCATTTAGTGCAGTATATCTTTCACACCATCATTATGTTACCCGTGCATCCCAACATCTGATCTAAACACATTTTTATGGGTAACTGGTACTTGGCATTATGTTGTTTCTCTAATTTAGTACCAAGTTCAGTTCCCATCCCTGGTGAAGATGCTGGCTCCCAACCACCAACCCACTTTTGTTTGGCATGGTTCATTCCCCTGCAGAGTTTATTCTCAGGTCTTTGTTCAATTAAGACTCAACCCAAACTCGGCGCTGCTCTGAAATGATGTATCTCACTTGCTAGTAGTTCAATTAATATTTTAATACCCACACCCATCTTCATATGAGGCCATGAGCCAATCTTCTGGAATGACTAATATATGGGGAACAGAAAATGTTACACATGTGCTCGCTGAAAACAAGCAATGAGGGGGGAGAAGAGGGGGGGGTTTAGGCAAGCTGCTCTCCCCAAATAGGGACGTAAATCATCTCTGAGCATGATATTCCAAGCTTATCCTCAAAGAGCAAAAGCTTCTTCCCTCAGCTGTGTAGAAATGAAATAAATATTTCCAGATAAATGACCAGACAGTTAAACATCCACCCCTCCAAAAGCCAATTGCTCCGGGCTTTTATTAAATATCGATTTGATTTGTAAAAGGCCAGATGTTTCGGGGTTAAATAAATGTCATGTTCTCCAATTTCAGTTTACTTTGCTTGTCTTCTCAGCCAGTGACATTTTGTCTCGCTGTTTGTACACCCAAGCTGACCCAATCCATCCTTCCAGATATGCACTTGCAGACATGTAGATTCTGAAATCTCTAACCATGGATTAGTAAATATATCAGCATTGAAAACCTCAGTTTTTTTTTTTTTTTTTTTGTTTGTTCTTTTTTTCATATTAACACACAGAATAAAGCAGAACAATAAAGCCTGGTGCACGCTTCCTTGTGAGAATTGCTTGTCAACAACAGGAGGGAGGAATAAGGCTTCGTCTGACAACAAGCCATCTTTGAAACGCCTCCAAGAGGGAAATGGCATCCATTAGAGACATACAGAAAATCTGCGCTCACTGAGGGGGGAGGGAGTCAGATAATTGTTTATCCCTGGGAGAACCTTCAGTGTTTGTCTGCGGGTGGCTAAGTAAGTTCACCAGCACTATTGGACAGGGAGTGCCCAGCAGACCCAAGGCTCGAAAAACATTAGGATGAATCAATTAGGCTGCCATTAGCCAATAAAGTGGCCCTCACTGAGTCGTGTAATTATGACCCACAGCAAAGCCAATTTTATGGAAGCACATTATCCTTTTCTTTTCTTTATTAATTTTATTTGTTTGAGATAATCCCTCCATGGTTTTAATTACGTGCTGTAGGTTCATTGTGGAATAAATAAATCATCATTTGTTTCCATGTGATGTTTCACTGCCGAAGAGCGCAGGTCTGGGCTTTTTCTCCATGTGCACAAACTACCCAAGACAAGAAGAGCTTGTTACCATCACGCCTGTCATCATTATAAGGATCACACTGATTATTCACTTAAATTGAAATGAACACCATCGCATCCTCCTCGTAGAATCCATATTAACCCCACTCGGAGCAAGTTCCCCTTCAGATTGTATGATAAGAGGCAGCAGGAAGAGCTGATATTATAGGCAGCAGCTACTTAGCTTGTTCCCAGCTCAGAGGACACTGTGTAAGTGTGACAATGTGCTGTCAATGAGGGATGACAGTACACAGCCAACATGGCGTAATGCATTGTTCCTTCCTGGGTCCCTCCTGACAGATGCTTTCCAAGACAGCTGGATCAGCAGCAAGAATGGAGCTGGGATCTGGGAGGAGAGGAGCACAAATGTGAGATGCAGCTGATTAGCAAGGGTATACACATGTCAACAAGCTAGGCCTGGGGATCATGTCAGAGTTTGAATTAATTGTCAGTTTATGGCACACTTGAACATGTTTACCTGTTCATTCTACACAAAAAACTCCTGCTCGAATCTCGCAGATGTTGAATGTAGTCATTGGCTTCTTATTTCTTGATCACCTTTCTTACCCCACTTTTTTTTTTCCCTCTTTCCCTTCTAAGAGATCTCCTAAGAAATGACCTTCTCTACATCAGCCACTCTTATAAGACTGATGTTGGAGGGTTTTTAAGCCAAGTAAAATAAACACTTCACAAATGTTAAGCTGGAGCTTGGCAGACATGAATCGAATCATTTTGTGGACATGGGGAATTTTTATTTTCCATTTTCGTTTGACAGTCTAGACGCTTTATGAGTTCAGGGAGAAATGCGGCCTTGGTTTTTTGGCATAGAAGCATACTCCCTTCCATTTGTGTGCTAAGTAACGATGGTTAATATTTAGGGACATTTCCCCCTTCCTTTTTTGTTTAAGGGACATGAGTCTGGATGTAGACGTTGAACCTTGAAAAGAAACCATTACCATGTTCAGAAATGGTCACTCTTGTCTGGAATATTGAATATAGCTCTGTACTGTACACCTTTTAAAACAGTTTCTACCTTCATCTTCAAAGTATGCACTGCAGTGAGTTGTTTTCTTACTCAGAATTACTTTCAGAAAATGCAGCTCATTTCTCTCTATGGGATATTGTGGTGTGCTTTCATTTTAACACCTACTTTAGTTTGGTATTTATGAGGTGGTAACTATATAGAAAAAAACCTGCTTCCCTGTACTGGTGAGTGTTCGGGAGGTGGGGGAAGGGGGCGAATGGCAGCGAGGGCCCTTTGCTGATGTACGCTAACTAAAACAGACAGGCGGGTTTAGAGTTTCTGATGGAGCAGGTTTGATCAGGTCATAGCGCGGGTGCTGTAGTCGTGGCGATGTAGAGGTAAGGCAGGGTGTGAAGCCATCCGAGATTTCCCTCTGAGCCCATCCATACATTACCAGAGTGATGAAGGAGTCTGGGTAATGAGACAGGATGTTTGTACAGTCCTGCCATCTCAGGAGACCCCCTCCACCATCACCACTACCGCTTCCACCTCCACTACGAGAATCACCACCGCCAACACTCCTCCCACACTCAATCTACCTCCTGCTGAGCTTGTGGTCTGAACCTCTGACCTCTCCCACTTGCCAACAGTTGCCATATTTGCATTTCCAGACCACTAAACGTGAGTGGCGGCAGGGGGGGGTTTACTCCCAAACACCTCCTCCTCTTCCTCCTCTAGTACAGCAGGCCCCATTCTCATCCCACTGACCCCCTGCCCAGGCCTACCAACCCGGACAGCAGTCTGGGGTTAATGCACCAAGCACTCCCATTGTCTCCAAATTAATGAAGTGTTCCCTGCCTGTCCCTTCTCATTCAGTGACAATGAGACAAATGACAAGTGGTAACATTTTAAACGGCTATCGACACACGGGGCATAGAGTCACCAAGTCATATGTTTCTTATCGCCGTAACCAAAGGGTTCTGTAATAATTTTTGCCTGCTGCTGTCAATGCACTTTCGATATCCACTCAAGGATCAGTTTCGATCCTAGCGCCCCACACTCCACACAAGAGAAGGTGTTTTATATTGAAATGGATGGTTCTCAGTCGGAGCTGTGTTTTCACCTCAGAAAATGGAAGGTGGGATTGTAGGTACCTAAAGAATGGCAAGGGAGACCTCTAGTGGAAGACTCAGGCCCTGCATCTGTGGCTTTTAGTCACGCTATTGTTGATGACATGTTCAGTCATAGCATGGAACACTTATCATTGCAATGATATCAGCTGAAAGACATTTTGTGAGACATTATTTTATCAGGTCAGTTTATAAATCAAACCCCACAACAGATTTATCACTGGTTATTGCAGATTATCCTTTTTTTTTTTTTTTTATAAATTATCCCTTTATACCTCACACCAGCTAGTGAAATCTCTATTTAAGAGGGGTTTTATGAGCCATTCACTGTCCCAAAATCAATAATTTAACAAAAACAATATTGATTTTATTGATTTCAAAATGATCTGTGTTCTTTGACTGTTGTTCATTTTAACTGTATGTCATACAGAAATATCAAACCATTGAATAATCAGTGATTACAAGTCAGGAATTCACCAAAACTGGATAATGAGCATAGTTAAAGATGAGTGTATTTTATCAAAATACTCTAAAAAGCCCAAACTAATAGTGTATTAGTTTATCGTTTGACACTGTTTAACATCCCCAAGCTGACACTTAGTTCTAAGCTAATTGGAGATGTAGATCTTAAAAACAACCCACAAATATATATTTATTTTAAAACGCTGCAGGGTTTTCTTTCAACATTGCGCCGTCACTTTTTAGCAAATGCCACCTAAGTAAGTTAATAATGCATTGCTTAAGGACTATTTTCAGCTGCGATTTAATACAGTTTAGGCATCAAAACAGTATCTGTATGAAATACGGGCAGGATATTTATGTTCACTGGATTAAAGGAACAAGTGTAAAGGTTATTTTGTCTATTTATAGTTTAGATTTCTACTCATTATTTTACATTGTTGTGGTTTTAAGGAATTTGATGACCATAAGAAAAATGCACATCCTTGCTCTTTAAAAACAAGCATCGTACCACTTTATCTGACAGTATATGTTTGGTTTGTAATGAAAAGGAAAACAATCAATCATAGTTCTGATAGTGTTACTTCAGTGTGTAGCCACAGAGGTTTACAGATGAACAAAAGCCACAGACTTCTCCAGCCTCTGCCTGTGTGGCTCTGCTGCACCATACTGCATCACTCACACTAAGTGGATGTGTGGGTGCAGCTCAGCGGAGTCTCTCTGTCAGCTATGCAGTCAGGCCACGCAACTGACAGCTTGTTACGGTGCATCACGCCACCATAGGTGTGACCTTTATGACTGACCTTTGACCTTTTCCTGTCACTGTAGTGCTGAGTATCCGCGGCGCCCAGGAGGAGGAGCCACCAGATCCCCAACTCATGCGGTTGGACAACATGCTGCTGGCAGAGGGCGTATCCGGTCCAGAGAAAGGCGGTGGTTCGGCAGCGGCGGCAGCTGCAGCGGCGGCCTCAGGAGGAGCGGGGGCGGACAACTCGGCAGAACACTCTGACTACAGGGCCAAACTGTCCCAAATCAGACAGATCTACCACACAGAGCTGGAGAAGTATGAACAGGTGAGAACAGCTGGTGGGATACACAAACTGTTAACATTAGCATGAAGCCCAAAAAATAAAACTTGTAAAACTTGACCTGTATCAACCAGATCATCACTGTTTTGCTGAATCATAATTACTCAGCACCAAAATGTAAAGATCATTAAAGCATCTGTCCATCTTTCTAATTCTCACAATATTTTAGCTTTTAATAGATTTAAACACAAGACAGGTACAGTGGCTAAAGCAATGTTTCAGAAAATAGCATGACTTATTTTACCCCAGAATGTAACTGGTACCTTTTTTTACTTGATTCATTTATTTATTTATTTATTTTAAATTGTATTAGTTTAAGGCACAAAACAATGTTTCAATAGAAAAGGTTCCAGGTAAGTTTAGACATCTACATAGTGTTTACTGTTCACAGATTAAATGAAAAAGTCCCTTTTTTTTTTTCAATACTTTAAACCCTTGTGTTGTATGCAGATTATAGGTCATCATTTTTATTAAATGGATGTGATTGACAATTTTTAGCACAAGGAGATTGAGAGAGGATCCTTTTTTAGCCAGTATTTGGTGATGGCTTTTTTGCTTTCAGTAAACAGTATTCTTTAGACAATATATGTCACTTTTACATAATTCCTCTGGGAACATGCTAAAAAAAAAAGTAGACAATGACATATCAAAATGAACACCAAAAACTGAATAGATCGATTTGATCTTAACTCCCTAAAAGCCAACAACACCAGGACAGCACCAGAATACATGTGCTTGATCTGCCTCGTGATCCACACTCCCTCCAGCAAGAAAATGGAACTCCAAAAAAATTTGATTTTTGTATAAGTGCTATAAAGAAGTGGACCAGACTTTTCCAACAAAACTCCCTCCAGGACAATGAGTTTGTTGAACCACTTTGAGATTTCCATCCCTCTGACCATATCTCATTTGGTATTTCCTGTCTCAGGTCTCTTTCCCACTGATTTTTTTGCATAAAAATATATTTAATTGTCCTTTAAATTCAAAGTTGTATACATATGTGTGATTGATGTTTTTGTTATTGGAACCTTTATAGGTGTCCACTAGTATTTGAATTAGATGAGAGGTAGTCTCTGTCACAGAACATGTATTTCCTTTACAAAGTGATCACGGAGCTGGAGATGACTGAAAAAGTCATGTTTACCAAGTCCAATAACTGGTACATTTTAAGCTAAGGATTTAAGTTTTGTCAAAAGTAATTCAAAAGAAGCTGCACTGCTGTGTGCTGTTGCTGCTTGAGACAGTAAACAGCATGAACCAAATAATCCACAGTATGCGGCTTTCCCATAATGCAACAAGGTAATATATCCCCACTTAGTAAACTCCTTAAGCTCTGAAGAATTCTGGTGAAAACAGGATTTAGACCTGATTATTTGTGCTGATGCTTAATTTGTCTAGAATTCTTTGAAATGTGTTTGTGATGTCAGAAAATAGAACAAGGTCTTATAAAACATGACACCTAATTATTTGTATAAACAATATCCAAAAGTCTACATCTGTCTGTTGGCAATGACATAGAATTGGGGAAAATGTTGACTTCTAATCCAAGTGTTATTATTGATTATCAAAGCTATGGTGGTTAATCATCCCCTAACTTACGCATTATCAGTCCGTGGTTGTCGACAAAGCTCCTACAGAGTCATATGACATCAACCAAGTCATTTTATAACATGATTGGTTCAAGTAACTAGTACAAAATGAACTTTATTTATGCATTCTAGTGGAATTTTCCCCTGACTGCTCCTTTAAATAGCATAACATCAAGGTATAGGAGAGTCAAACACAGTAAACCCCAGAATAATCAAACACGTACAGTATGTTTGATGAATGCAGCAATGTGGTATTTAATGCTGTTGGAGGGAGATGATTTCCTCTTATTGCCTTGATGGCCAATGCAGTCATGACAATAGCTTCCCTTTCAGATGAATGTGAGTCAGTCAGATGAACACACAGATAGACAGACACAGACAAAGCCTGACACGGCTAAATCCAGAGAGAGAGCGACAGGGAAGAGGGGAAATAAAGGAGAGGAGACAGTATGAGACAGAGAGTCGGAGTATAATATTGTGGCAGATTCACGCCTAGTGTCACACAGGGGGGATGAATGAAACGTCGTGGCATGTTCGTCTCTCAGGGTGGCTATGCTGTGAAAGTGTGTGTCTGAGAGGAGAACAGCTGTCATTGGTTCCTCTCAACACACTGCCATCACCACTTCAGTTAAATATGAAATATATCAGCGCTTATATTCCCTCTTGGCTCTGTGAGAAAGCTCGCCCTGAACCACATTAAGCAAAGCTGGATTTGCTTTTGATTATTATTTGGATGGTGGGTGCTCTGTTCATTCCGAATGTGAGCAGATGTCTCTGTGGAACAGTCAATGTGATAAGGCCACATAAAATGAAAGCCTTATTCAGTTTTTTTATTGACCCTAAGGGGGGAAGTGTTACTAGTACACGCTGATTTATTCTGGTGTTTGTGTCCTTCCTACAGGCATGCAACGAGTTCACCACACATGTGATGAACCTGTTGAGGGAGCAGTCACGCACGCGGCCAATTTCACCCAAAGAGATTGAGCGCATGGTGAACATTATCCACCGCAAGTTCAGTTCCATCCAGATGCAGCTCAAGCAGAGCACCTGTGAGGCCGTCATGATCCTGCGCTCCCGCTTCCTCGATGCCAGGTGTGTGTCCTTGTGTATATTTGTGTGTGCGTGCCTGTTTTTACATTTCATACACTACCCCACTCTGTGCTGAAAATCACCTCCCAGTGTAACAACACTGCAAACCTCATCATGTGCTTCCCCCCAGCCTGATATCCATATGAATGGGTGTTGTAGGAGGCCTATCATGCTATAAACATGCTGTAACACATGCTGTTTTGCTGCTTACCACACATGCTGGGCTGATTTTGCATCTATGGATGCCATTTGGACCACCATACCCAGCAACACTGGCCAATAAGAGTTTCCTGCGTGCTCCATCACACTAACTGTTTCCCTTTTTTAATGTAATCGCTTGTTCCTTTTGATGCGTGCTCCGGATTTGCATACATTTCTCCAAGGATAAATCTCACTCAAAGTCTGAGTCGGAGGCATAACATTTAAATGAGGCATGCGCTGCCTTACAAAGCTCCCTATCTATTCTCTTGCAAATGATTGTGGTGGTGCAGCGAGGGGAAGGGAAAGGGAGAGTAAGCTTTCACTGGTTGAGAGGCACTGCCATGCTCAGCTCCACTGATTAATCTACTGGCTGCTGGGGCCCATGCTGTGCACATTTACATATTCTCAAGCAGGATTTTGGAGTGTGGGACAGAGATTTTAGAACAAATCTCCTCACCGGTAGATACATGGAAAGAGGTTTTACAGGGTTCCCCTCCAGCTTATGTAAAGCCCTCTTTAGATGTGGCACATGTAGACATGACCCGATCAGTGCAGGAGATACAGGGTTACTCAGCTCATGTGATTCTTGAACCCAGAGCTATTTTTTTCCAGCCACACTCTGACTTATGTCATGAAAATACTCCCATATATTTTAATATATAGTTGACATTTGAAACTTAGAAAAAAATAAATTAACTTAATAATTGTGGTTCTCTTTATGATAATGTCACTACTGCTTATCTTAATGTAGTTGTTCTGAATGGAGTTGCTCTTAAACAGTCACATTCTGGTCTTACAAAGTTTCTGGCACAAACTTGAAGGGTTCTACTGGGCAGTTTTTTTAGAAAGTATAATGCTCATTATGATAAGATCGTTTTTTGGGGGAAAAATAAGCTGATTTAAAGGCAGTTTGTAATATTTTAGCCTAAAGCACTTAAGTAATAAAATTATCAACAGAGACTGAAGTAATAATGTTATGTCTCGTTGTAGCATTTAATACCTCAAATTCTGTTGATATTCATCATTGACATGAAATTTGGACAGTTAATAAAAACCTTACTAATGCAACTCTGTTTTATAAAACCAGGTATTTTATGTGACATTCACAATGGTCATAGTGTTCCCTCCTGATGACAGAGTAGAAACAATTCTAGATCCATGACTAATATTATCAGTGCTCTGGTCAGGACTAGTTTCTTTGCCATCAGCAGTGAAACTAACCTCCTACTACTACTGCTGCTGCCATACCCAGACTGGGTTTATTTAAAAACAGATTTTTGGCCTGACTTTCTGTCATTTGGGGTTGATCTGTCTCCATCTGTGGTTTCAGACAGCACTTTTTGGAAAGATTTGTTTCCCAGCTGTCTCTCCTAAATTCCAGCAAAACATAGTTTCACACATCTGAAATTAAAAGAATCAGTGCAAATGAATAAGGTAAATATGAATAAACCGGAGAGTAAACCAGAGAGTAAATAATACAGTATATAATAAAGTATGTGGATTTGATACTGTAATTTTTAGCTTTAACATCTTTGTATTTTTTTTCTTTCTCAGACGGAAAAGACGGAACTTCAATAAGCAGGCGACAGAGATCCTGAATGAGTATTTCTACTCCCACCTCAGTAACCCTTATCCCAGCGAGGAGGCTAAAGAAGAACTGGCAAAGAAGTGTGCCATCACAGTTGCCCAGGTATGCAACCCAACACCACCTGTAGGAAAATTACAGTAACAGTGAGATAAACACCCATTTTAATCTGAACACACGAGGCAGCTGTAAGCATCTTAGCAAAGAACCTATTAATACGTTTTCTGACTGTCATGACTGGAGACATCTCCTCTAATCTTTTCGCAGTACCTTTTATTGAGACAACAAAAGACTCAAAGTATAAATATGCCATGTCATAAGTTTGTTGTCTTGTAATTCCAACCAGACAAAGACAACCTCTGTTTGTTTCTATTGAAGCAAAGACAAGACAACACTGCTGTCACACCACAGTCCTTCTCTCATCTTATAGTGGATGATGTTTCGTTATAATACACAAGATACACAGAACCTAGGATGAGTACAGCACAAATACCTCTTTAAAATAGTAGTAATAATAAAAGTAATCGTAGAAATCTGGAGGGAAAAAAGAACAGAACAGGATGTCAATAAAAAATATTTCAGGATTCAGGTTTCATTAATAATAATTAATAATTATAATTCAATTAGATCTGATATCATTTGTCATTATTTAGGACATAATTGACTAAATTAATTATTATCTGAAAAAATAAAAATAGAACAATTGTGAAAATCTTTGTGTTTTGTGTGAGAGTAATTAACAGGCCCATCTGCTGCTGAGGAATGTTAGTGAATGAATGCATGATGATTTACTATGAATCTGTCAGTAAGTTAACAACTTGTGAACATTAAGATTTTTGTGCCAGTGCTGCTGACAAGCAAAAATATTAAAATATTCAGGCACTTTGTTTCTTTCATGTTTGCATTCTAGCACTCAAGTTGCTTTAATCCAGTGAGAATTGATAATAAGGAAGGCAATGACAACGCCAAGGTAAACAGCAGTTTGTGTTTTGAATCCATCATTTGGGAATGGATTGTTTCCGCAGTTGGTTTCATTAATTTATACCAAATGATTTGAGGATGCATCTGGGCCTGATTGTGGAAGCTGCTCAGCAGCTGAATGATTTGTAGAGTTTCTGTTTCTTGGCCATAATAAAGGAGAATGTTTACCTTCTCTGTGTATTGGAAACTTTGCAGGATTGATTTGGTTTTCATTTTAATGTTGTTTATCATTAGCGCTGGGATTACCCCCCTGGCTTCATCTGGGAGTCCATTAGCAGTAATGGGTGTTAGCGGATGTTGACTGATTGGTGCTTGTGTGAGTTCTGATGATAGCTGCAGTCATGGTGACATAATGAGACTGTTATTGGCAATCATTCCATTCTGGCACTAATGCAGATTCACAGCACCAGCCTATGTAGTGCCTATGTGTAACAGAGGCTCTCTGCAGTTTTACACATTCCATTAAGGCCAGGCAAGCTAAACATGCTCTGATTTCTGTGAATGCTTGCCCTTAAATGTGGAGAGGTTCTGTCTGTGTAGATTACAGGAGCAATAAACTACATTCTTTTTTTGTCTACTCAGGTATCCAACTGGTTTGGGAATAAACGAATCAGATACAAGAAAAACATTGGTAAGTTCCAAGAAGAAGCCAACATGTACGCTGCGAGAACTGCCGTGAATGCGGCTAATGCATCCTCACATGGAAGCCAAGCAAATTCACCCTCAACTCCAAACTCTGCAGGTGAGACAGGAAGTCCCTGGCTCTGCTCAGCTAATCGACATTTAACTCCTCTCTGTGCAGTTTAGCAGCTTTTGCAGTATATCAGTTTGAGGCTGAAGTGTTAGAAGTCACACAAAATGCAGCTCTCCTTTGGAAAGCATACCTGGAAACACACTATAACGACACTGAGCAAACACATCACTCTAAAGAAATACAACAACCCTTCTGGAGCAGAATGTATCACAGATTAGCCAACCTGAGCCCCATGCCAAGTCTCCCTATGCTTACTTTCCTTTTGTCTTCCTCTCAATAAACCATGTTCTTCATGTACAAATGTTGAACTCTGTATTTGTTTTTCTGCATTAGCATTCAAAATATAACCTATACGCTATACATTGTTCTTATTGTCAGCCAATTCCATGAAAAAAAGAATTGATTTTTATAAACAAGTGTTTCATGACAAAGCCTGTATGGACTTATGATAATGTCCAAAATGGTTTTCTGTGACATACATAGTCTCTGTTACCCAACCATTATGCCTACGTGTTTTACCTGCAGTCGATCTAGCCCATCATCTGCATAAATCAGTGCTGAAAGTACTGCACATATGCTAACATTTTATGATCTTTGGTCTTTTCATGGGAGTTGCTGATAAATGAGAAGAATATTTCATAATGCTTTCTTGTCTTCTTCTTAAAACACAACAGTCTGATATTTTTGGAAAAGTCTGTATATGTAATCCTACCCATAAATTGATATGGGATTGTGAATTTGGACTAGCATAACACAAACAGAAGAAGCAGATGCAAATTGCTGGTTTAGCTGTGTAAAAGAAAAAAAAAAAAAAAAAAGAAAGAATCATGTCATTCTAAATCCAAAAGGTTGGATGTTTTTTTGCCCATTTTACACAGCTGAATTCACAGTTTAAACTAAAACATAACCAAAAATCCAAATTATCCTTTACCTTGACATGAAAGTGTATTCATTATATGACTTGGGGTAAGAAAGTGGGCATTTCTCATAATATTGGACTGTTCTTTGATTCCCCTCTTTTTATCTTTTTGCTCAGAATGACCCATTAGCACTACTAATATGCCAGAGACAAACCACTTTGTATAGCTGCATTTCTCCTGTCCTCATATTTCCTCTCGGCTGTGCTCCTTTGACCTGTGTGGCCCCGGGGCCTGTAACGGAGCCTGGCTGCCTGCTAGCTAACTCTGCATGGTGCTCCTCCAGGCTGCTGTCTGGACGGGCCGACCTGCTTTGCCTGCATGCTTTCTTTCTCTCTATGATTCGACTGCTCCCTCTCTCCTTTCAGGTTCTGCTGGCTCTTTTAACATGTCAAACTCCGGCGACTTGTTCATGAGCGTGCAGTCTCTTAATGGGGACTCGTACCAGGGGGCTCAGGTGGGAGCCAACGTGCAGTCACAGGTAGGGCCCTGAGCAGTGCAGCAGCGAATACAGGGGTAGACCCCACGCTACTTCCAGACCTTCCACACACAGATGTAATCCACTAACAAGAGCTGTCCATTTACAAAATTAAGCACGTAAATTACTAAAATATGTATAATATTTAATATGAATTTCCACAGAAAAATCACAGGATCGATGTTTAATCAATATTATGGAAACAAATGTAAAGTCAGATCATTTTGTGTAATAGCACCTTTTTTTTTTACTTCAAACACAGATTGTCTCCTGTGAGCCACCAGAAATCATCAAGGCCATCAAATCTGTCAACCTAAAAAGCATATTTTTCATGTGCAAAACAATTAAAAACAAAGTGTGTTACATCTTGCCAGACAATAGGCAGCACAGTTTCTCATATTTTTATAGAAAAAGTAACAAGAAAAGATGACGCTGAGTTCAGAAAATCTAATCTTTTTCTCTCTTCAAACTCTTTGATATTACAGAGCAGAGTGTTTACAATAAGCATCAGTATTCTACACTTCTCATATGGAAGTGTTCACTCTCAGCGAGGATGACAGTGACATCACATCCTCAGGTTTAGTTTCATTTCACATCACAGCAGAAACCTCCACTGTGCTCTAAGATTCAGAAATGGAGCTAAAATGACATGTCTGGACTATTTGAACAAGAACAGTTTTGCTCCTGAAAAACAGTTTTGAGTCAGAAAATAGTCATGCTGTAATTCAGTCAAATGTTTCATGATATTATTAGAAAAATGCAAAAGAAAATTTAAAGCTCTCTTCCTTTCTCAAATGTAATGAATATGTCATTAATGTATCCACAACCTTTGCACCAGGTTCCATGAAAATCAGTAGTTTTTGTTTAATCCTCCAGACGTATGAGCAGATATAGGTGAAAACAAAACCTCTCTTTGGAACATCATTAACGATGCCTGTGCTTCTCTAGTTAAATACATGTTGTGTAAAAGCATATCCTGTGCACTGCAGAGCTTCTTCTTCATTGATTATTTTTCAGTCTCAAGGACAGAATATTCATCAGTATTTTTCTTATTTTGTGAGTAGTTTTCTCTATTTTATTGTAAATAGCAAAAAGCAAACGTTTTAATTGTAGATGTTCTTTGTTTGATTGGACCTTGCTGTCCAAGAGGATTTATTTACAGTGCTCTACTCTCTTGTTGTCTCTGTTGCTGTCTTGTTATCATTGTATTTTCTCTTGTGCTTCTCTTGTGTTGACTCTGACCTTGCTTTGTTTGTTGTTTCTGAATGTTTCAGGTGGATACCCTTCGCCATGTTATCAGTCAGACAGGCGGATACAGTGAAGGACTCACAGCCAACCAGATGTACAGTCCGCAGGGCATCAATGTAAGGATTCTTCTTTGTTTTTTTTTTCTTCTGCCAATTATTTCAAAGCCATAGGGCTCAGAATGCCAGTTAGTCGGACTTGTCTTCTCTCCATGGTCACCTAGTTGATTGCTTCTGTATTGGCCGCACCACGGGCAGAGCACCGCCCAGCGTAGGCAGGCGTGGGGTTGGACGCACACATGTGGAGCCGCCGTCTGAGCCTGTCATGTCCAATCAGATCTTACGTAGCACCTGCAGCCACGCACGGCCGGCAGTGACCAAACTGAACAAACAGGTGACACCTTCTGCGCCGGAGTTAAGACCCCTCTGACCCCTGACCTGTGATTAGCAGTCCGGCGGCAAGAATCTCCTAATCAAGCCAGCCGCCAGACATCACTCTAAAAATAAAACCCTCCCACTACTGGAAAGAGCTCATCATGTGCCATAGGGGTGTGTTCCCCTCATGTTTGTGTTATTTTGCAGTGGAGTTGGGCCTGTATAGAAGTGGGGGTTGTAGAGGGGGGGTGTTGAGGGTTGCTAGCTGGCGGCTCCAAACAGTAGGGAAATTCACAACGACAAGCCATGTCGTAAAGGGGAAAATCGATAAGACAGACACAAGGAGAGCAGAGTGTGGACTTGGGACAGCAATCCAAGCGCATTGCTCAGATCATGTTCCTGCCACACTAATGGCCCTGACAGCGAGCCGCGCTGAGAGGACGAGGACGGTCACAGCCGCGGCTGGGTTCCTCTGCTGTTGTCGTCGTGCCTCAGTGGCCATATGATAATCAGATGAAATGTCTCCTGTATAAAAAACATGTATGTGTATTCAAATAGGCTTCCTGGCTGCTCGGAGCGCATCCCACAGCCAGCTGTGATAACCCTGAGAGGCCGCTAACGTATGCAGGCCCTGTTCTTCTTCAGTCCTTTGACCTCACAGATACGGTTCTCCTTGGACGCCTGCTTGCTCTACCACATCTTACACTGCCACAATATGCTGTGTTATTCACTTTTATACTCTGTAAAGAAGCCCTGCAATGCATAATGTAAGAGCAGGATATCTGTCTGCCAGGCTGTTTGCCTGTCATTTATGGTGCGAAGGCTAGTAAGTTGGAATTTGGCTCCTCACTTGTCTTTTTTACAACAATATACACACTGTAGTTGTCTGAAATA
>JAPTYR010022933.1:0-13321 GCA_029814505.1 Siphamia roseigaster | reverse complement strand
AGATAAGATAAGATAAGATAAGATAAGATAAGATAAGATAAGATAAGATAAGATAAGATAAGATAAGATAAGATAAGCTAAGATAAGATAAGATAAGATAAGATAAGATAAGATAAGATAAGATAAGACAAGACCCCATAGGGACTAATATTTTTTTTTATCTAAAGGAGAGTCAAATTTTCTGCCTGTAAATATAGACTTTCCTGAGTTAACAGGAGTATAGTATATCGTAGTATCATCCCCAAATGATAGATCACCAATCATCCAAATTGTAATAGTAAAAAAAATGCGACCCAGTTTAAATCAGATGCATGTGGACTTAAACAGATGTGGGCAGTTTTACAGCCATACTGAGCCTATTGAGCTAGTGTCCTTTTGATTTTTCACCTAATGGTAATTATTCTGATATTATCCAAATTCAATAAATCAAAACTGCAGCCAAACACAAATATATAAACATAAATACCCCTCCAATATATGTTTCCAGCCCATCAGACTGGCTTCAAAGCTGTTTTATCAGGCAATGCAAATTATTATTCTAATCTCTTTGTGAAGTTCTCTCTTTCTGGTGAGCAAAATGGGTCATGACTCAGGGACGTTCTAAATATGCAGACATCAGCCATGTAAGACAACAAGAGGAAATTGCGCCTGAACTTGTTGTCAGCATAACAGACAGTAAAGGCTGAAAGATATTTTCAGAATGAGTTATATATGCATCTCATGTTTGACTTTCCACAACAGGGCTAAACATGTGGACTGTTCATATTGCTGGCAGATTACTGTCTGTCCCTTGGAAACATTGAGCCAGGATTCAGCTTTCATAAAAATTGCATTCCCTGTGGAAGAGGTCCTTTTTTCAAGGGTTACAGTGAAAAGAATGGTAGCTGTTGATGTGGACCTGTCCAAAGGACTTGTTGTGTCCCCAAAGTTTTCAACGACTTTCAAGTCAGAAAGTGGTAGAGAGGGTCACAAAGCATGGGGCCATTTATGATGCTTTCTATGAATACAGGGGGCAAAAATGTTTAGCAATCAATAAATCAATCAATCTTTATTTATATAACACTTTTCATACAATAAAATGGAGCACAATCTGCTTTACATATAAAATAAATACACACCACCACCACACCCACATATACATACACATAGGTATACACCCACATATACATGTATACACATATACACCCACATATACATGTATACACATATACACCCACATATACGTGTACACACATACACAAACATAAGTAATAAAGGACACAGAAGAAACAGGCTGAGCTTGGGGAGACCATAAACCAAAGAGAGATTTAGATGTAGAAGTAATCACTGCATTTGCTGTCTGCTGTTATGTTAATGAAAACTAGTGCAAAAGGAAGGCATATGTTGTCAATCATCCCTTCATAGACTGCGTTACATCACCTTTACCAACAAGCTCAAACACAGCAGACTCTGACCCTTCACTCTGACCTTTCCTTAAATAAAAAGAAACAAGCCTGCTCTGAGATCTTATCAGTGGCACTTTGAACTGTTACAACACTTGTCAGGAGCATGATCCTCAAGTCATGTCACACCCCTAAGCATGAATCACTACATCAAACTATTATATATCTTATATCCATACACAGGCCACTGTTACGTGCACTTTCAAAAGTGATTTAATAAAATACAGTCATGGAATTCAAATTTAAATATTTTAATAGGCTACCCATCAATTTTTCACGTGTTTTTTTTTTTGTTTTGTTTTGTTTTGTTTTGTTTATTTGGGGTTCTTTTTAAGTGCGACGTGCCTTTGCTGGGCACTAGGTGGCAGTATAATGCAGCGCATACAGTTGTTATAACCTACCTCACATAATGAATTGTCCAGATTTTGGATGACTCATTTAATAAATTAATCATAATAAATGTGATCTTTTGAACTTAGTCACGCGTGTGATCCGAATATTGAGAAGCAGGTTTTTTTATTCAGTATAATATATTATTTAGTTAGCCTATACAAATGAAATAATAATATGTGAAGTTGAATAGGTAATATAACCTACATCATATGTTATGGGAAAAAACCCCGAATGTAAATATAACAATTTTGGTCTAGACCCGAAATAAACCAGAAAGAGAGAAATAAATATTTTGTGACTATTTCACTGATAGCCTATGTAGTTAGGGTCACCAGCTTTGAAATAAAATAAGCACTGCCCCCTTTATAACACGCACGTACGCGCATGCAAGGCCATACGGATTTTACAAAACTTTCTTCATTTTCTAAGCAGGACGCAACTACCAAGTGTAAAATCTCGTCCTCGAGGGGTGTTTGCGATGCCACGTCTTTTTTGGTTGCTGATTTTATTGAACATGTGACTGAATTAGGCGCTCACATGGCTGCAGTGGCTGCATGATCCGCTTTAGTTTTTTAAAGTCCGGTGATCGGTAGCTCCCTCGGCAGCGACCATCCGGTGCAGAGGGCCGCTGAAAAACACAGCGCCTATCCGGATAAATCATGGCGAACAGCGGGCAGAAAGTTGTGCTGATCACCGGCTGCTCCTCCGGCATCGGGTTACGAATCGCCGTCACGCTGGCCAAAGATGAAAAGAAGCGTTACCATGGTAAATGCGCTTTCTTCTACATTGTTTCTTTAATCGGACCTGCTAGCAGCACGCATATAATAGTGTAGTCCTGTTGGAAACGTTTTCCGTGTTTACTTTTCCACGCAGAGCTGCTATTTCACCGTGGCTCCTTTACGCGTAAAGTTCGGTTGCGTTTCATGCGCAATGCTCCGTCTTAACGCAAATAAGTGTGGTGTAGTGTAGAGTCCTGGTCATTGAAACAGCTAACCCTAGTGTTATTGGATTCATATCCTTTTGTGAAGACTGGGACTCAGTCGCCCCTTTGCTTCTACTATTATCATTTGAAAGCACAGTTTCCAGGGTATTGCTCCACAAGGATGCCGCTTGCCAGGCGGAATCATAAAAGGAGGCTTGTCAGTTCTCTTTCAAGTGACTTCTCCTGCACAAAGCCCCCTTTTATCGCACTGAATTGTAGACCGCCTGCTCCGGTTTAGTGCCGTGTCTAATGTGGCTATAGTCCCCTCAGTGGAGCGAGTGTTGAAAGGGGGACAAAGTTTGAGACCTGTACAAGCGAGGGTTCACTCTAAAGCAAGGGCCTTGTTTGAAGACTTCATTGGTGCTCAGTTGAGTTGGGGTGTCCCACTCTGACATTGTTGATCTGTGCGTCTCCTCTACTGCTTCCCAGATATCATTAATGTCACTTTAGGATTTGAGGAACTAAAACCTTTCCATATCATGAAGCTCAGATTGAATTGCATTATAACACCCTTCCAACCCCCACTTCACCTCAAGACCCATGGTGACAAAATTGTGTTGTTAGATTTCCCTTCATGCAACAGCATCACCTACTTGAGAAAATAGTCAACAAAAAGAGACATTCAATTATAGTGTATTTCTTTTTTTTAAAATTCTCATGATTTAGTCATATTTGCCAGGTTAAGTTATTATTGTTATTACCAGATTTGTGTGTAATATTATCTTACATCCTTTCACTTCCCGATCTGTCTCCTTTTGGCTGGATTGCAATCTAATAGCATATTATTATTTTATCATTATTATTATTATTTATTATTATTATTATTATTATTGTATTGATGTGCACAACACAAGTGGTTGATTACTTCCTTAACTCCTTGTATCCTTGTTTGGGCACTTTCTGAAGAGTCTAACCTGCTTTGAGTGAACCTTGTCTTAGCACTGTTTTCCTTTATTCCCAGAATGTTAAAGCAATCTAGCTGATTAAATAGATGATTGCGTAAAATTATGTAACTAGTTGCAGTAACATGTACCAAACTGTAAAACCCCCAAAATACTGTGAATGCAAGGCAATGTGGTTCATTCAAGAATGTTTAAAGCTGCCCAAGAGTAATTCCTGAAGGAGCCAGAGGAACAATGGATCTCTTGTTCACTTCTCTACCAATACGTAAATCTCTTTGTTGCTTCATCAACACACAGTTCTAAAATCTTAACATTTAATTGGATTTATGGGGCACCATTAATGCACAGCGTATAGTAGACTGCTTGCTAATGCAGGATTCGTCACACTTTCTGGAAAAAAAAAACGTCTAGTCTTGACTATTTGACGTTATGCAGTCTTATATCAGCAACATTACACAGTAGTTTCAACAACATAGAAATACTTCTTAACTCTTTTGACACAAGGACCAGTTGATCAGATGAGGTTTTTTATTGATTTGCATTGAACATAGGTGGTTTTAGATGAATGTCTGAACAAGGGGTTGTTTTCTTCAACCAATTACCATTGTGCAATAGCACTGTCTATTTTCTGTGCTAGATAAGGTCAGTCAGCAAAAAAAACAGTACACACAATGTGGAGGAAGGGCTGAAGGCTATGTTAACACTGTGTTTAGAGCCTCTGTATCTTGTTATGATAGATTACTTTGCTGTGTAGGTTACTGTTGCTCAGCATGTTAAGTTTAGAGGAGGTCATGTGTGTTATCTAAACTAACAGGTATGGTCATGTTGTGATACTCTGACCTACAAGTAATGGAGCTTGTCATGATTGTGAGTTCCAGCATGTTAGTGAATTGTATAGAAACCATGTTGTTTCAATTTCACAGAGCATATTTTCCTTTGCCCTATATGTCACTTTAACAGTTTGACCATTGTCAAGGCATTTTCAACAAAAAAGCGGAGTGTTTATTCCTTAGTAGTTTTCTATGAAATCGTGACAAGTAGGAAAATATATAACATTTATTTATTTGCTAATTGCTAAATGCCTTTTTTCCACAATTATGCACATGTTCTTGTTTACACTTTAAAAACAGTTTTGGTCCTCAGTGCCTTTTAATTGCTACTGTGTAATGCATCATAAAATCATGTTTTTCTTCTTCCTTATATTTTCTTATCAGTCATTGCCACCATGCGGGACCTGAAGAAGAAGGACAAGTTAGTAGAGGCAGCGGGTGATGCATATGGGAAGACCTTGATGTTGCTTCCATTAGATGTTTGCAGTGATGAGTCAGTCAAGCAGTGCATTGACAATGTTAAGGACCGCCATATTGATATTTTGAGTGAGTAAGACACAGTTCAAATTAAGCCTGAATCTCCCATTTTTCCCAGATTCAAACTACACGGTTTATTCCCTGTATGAATTTTCTTCATGACAGGATATCATTAATATGTGTTTATTATGAATGAACAACTTACTAATAGTCTTGGTTTCTAATCAAATGCACAGGAATTGAAGTCTTTAAATGATTTGTTGCTCTGAAAGCTGTTCTTATATGTAAACAAAGCTGAGCAATAACAATATATTGACACTTAACAAGCAGCCAAATAATTCACTCGTCCTTAATGTTCATTATGCGCTGTGTAAATAGCATAAGAAATGTTTTGGTCATATTGTCCAAGACTGAATCATTGTTTAAATCTACTAAGAGTTTAACAAGACTTTAAAATAACAATGGGACTCTTTCACATACTTCTGCTTGGAAGCTTTATTTATAAACCTGCCTCCATTTTATTTTAAATCCAACATTACATCCCCCTTCACCTAATTGCTCAAGACTCGCCCTTTCCAGTGAATTGTTGGTTACATCACATCTCTATTGTTGTTGTTGTCACACACTGACACCTTGTGGCAACATCAAGTAACACCTTCTGTAATATCAAATCTGAATGAGGTGTCTATCATTATAAAACCATAGTAATTACAACAAATGCAGTTTTTATTCCATATTAAGTTAGTACATTTTCATTGTTTTGTATGTGTAATATCTGAGATAAATGCAATGTTCTATGTGTTTGTGTTTTTGTCAGTCAACAATGCAGGTGTAGGTTTGCTTGGACCTGTAGAAAGCATTAGCATTGAAGAAATGAAGAGAGTATTTGAGACCAACTTTTTTGGTGTGGTTCGTATGATCAAAGAAGTGATGCCAGACATGAAGAAGAGGCGTTCAGGACACATTGTGGTCATGAGCAGTGTCATGGGACTCCAAGGTAATGCCTTTTTTGTTATTTTCTTGTACATGAGGATAAATATCAGTCCTATAAAAAAATGTTCCAAAAATAGACTTTAAGATACAGTCCACAGCAATGTGAGGTTTTAAGGGTATAACAGACATTGCTATTGAAAACGTATTCAGATCTTCAACAAGTCTAAACTAAAACATCAGATCTGGCTACAAACAACTACAGCTTAGATAGATTTAAAATACATTTTATTCCCTAGTTTCCTTTTATGAAACACGTGAATTCAGAAGCTATCCACGATACCATGCAAAATTTCCATTTAACAAATTTCAAACAATGTAATTCGATTTCATTTTTCAAGGTATGCAATCAGAAAAATGCATTAACATTAATATATATACCTTTACTTTTGTTGACTAGCTTTCGGACATTTCCACTAAAGCTCTATTGGTCTGACATAAGTTAAATAACAAGAACATCTTGTGTTTGTTATAATTTGTTTGAAGTAGAGTTTTAACAGAGTGTCTGATAAGCAGATGAAATTATCCCATCCCTGTTAGATGGGACTTTCAATGTTAATATTGTTTGCATAAAACTGCTGCTTATTAAACACTGTGAAATGCAATGTCATCATCCTGTATCTCTTTTTTTAGGAGTGGTATTCAATGACGTTTATACTGCATCTAAGTTTGCCATGGAAGGCTTTTGTGAGAGCATGGCTGTGCAGCTGATGAAGTTTAATATCCGGTACTTTCTTTTTTCCCTTTATTTATTTTTGATCTTTCACTTTACACCGTACATCCTTCCTCATAACCTTTTGTGCTTCTGACCCTCCTCAGGTTGTCTATGATTGAGCCTGGCCCAGTGCACACTGAGTTCGAGACAAAGATGATGGAGGATGTGGCTAAGATGGAATATCCAGGAGCAGATGCCGACACAGTTCGCTATTTTAAAGATGTGTACCTACCATCATCCATAGATATATTTGAAGCCATGGGTCAGACACCAGAAGACATAGCCAAGGTGAGGGAACATTTTGTCACGTAAATTGTACTTTACCAATGTTGTGTTCCTATGATAAACTGCTAAAACATTTACACAGCAAATACCTTAAACGATAACAGTAAAATCTTTCCTTTCAACTCCACAGTGCACTAAAAAGGTAATTGAGTCAAACAGCCCTCGCTTTAGGAATCTGACCAATAGCCTCTACACACCAATCGTGGCCTTGAAGTATGCAGATGAGACGGGTGGCCTGTCTGTCAACACATTCTACAATCTCCTCTTCAATTTTGGGCCTCTCATGCACATCACCATGAACATCCTCAAGTGCCTGACTTGCAGCTGCCTGCGTAGACGTACCATCTCACCTAACTAAAGGTGGTTCCCTATCTTGCTCCATTGCCATTGTTGTACGGATGGCTACAGAGCAAGACAGCCTCACCCAGTTCGTACAGCCTTTTACTAAGGTTTTGGGCTAAGCAGATAGACTTAAACCAGTGCCCCTGGAGAGAAAAGGTGCCTTTTAGTTAAAGACATTACCATGATAAGCTTTGCAGAAAACATGCAAAATTGCACAGATTTGTCATAGAGATGTTTTATACAGGATGACCTCATAAACTTACACAGAAACACACAATACACACAACACAATAATCCAAAAAAACCATTGTCTTTATTGGATTAGTGTACATACATAAAGAGAAGGCCATGCCTAAGTTGCCATGTGAACAGTAACAGTAAAAGGGTAAGTGGTTAGATTGCATCCTAAAGAGAGGAGAAAGGTAGGACATCAGATATTAGTCCTACGGACAGACACAAATAGACTCAGTTACAGAGAGACGCAATAACATTTCTGATAAATGATCATGCTAAAACTTGTAGCTTAGAAAATATGCACTCAGGCTCACGAGAGTTATAACATGTGTAACGGAGGCCGAAAGAATATATATCTGCTTTATTGTGTTGTGCCCAATATGTTGTTTGCCTTAATAGTGTTCTCATTGTCATAACTGCTGTTGAATCATGTTTTTAATCTTTCGATAAAATGAATGTTCCTTGTTTTTAAAGGTTTTGCAGAGGGGCAGGTCAGACATTTTAATTTAGTTACTTGATTTGGAAAAAAAATAAAAATAAAGTGAATTCTGATTTACCCTCAAAGACATTCTCCTGTTTCTTCAATACATTCAGTGATTCATACTACAAGCGCCCGAAAGATTTTCTGTCTTTGCAAGACACCTTGAGTACCAAGAGGGGGCAGTATTTTACTACTTCTTTTCTTTACCAACCTGTGGACTTCACGGATTATTAGCAAGCAGCTGTAGTGTAAGGGAATGTGTCCTCAGTGGCAATAGTGTGACAGATGTAAACCTAAAATATTTACAGTAATGACGAGGAGGATTAATAGAAATTTGTCCAGTCACTGGCTATGAGACCTGTTTTGTTTCACTGGCTTTGTAACAGCATGCAACAGGTATAACACAGTTGTAAACATGTCATGCTGATAAATTTGAAGGTTATTTTGGAAGACAGTAATTCTTGTTGAAAATGAGCTTTTATGTATTTGTTGCCACATATGTTTCTCAGTGTGCTTTTGTGTGACATGCATTTACATTGGACTGTTTACAAGTATTTTTGTATATCTGTTTGTGCATCGGTATGAGCCAAGTTAGTGATCTGTTGATGGATATAAAGAGGTCATGGCCTGTTCCCCATCAAAACCCCTCCCTTGAACCCCCACCCTTCTCACATACACACGCACACACACACACACGCACACACACTGCTTTGTACCGTGTGAGAGAATGTGCCCTGGTTCCCATCTCTGAGGAGGGGTGAACTCTAATGACGGCCTCCTCAGACATATAACGCAGTACTGAGACTCCCTCCCCAGCTGGCCCCCTTAGCCTATTGCCCAGACCACCTGGTCTACTTAGGAAGACAGGCCTGATTTAGGTTTTCCAGTACACACCTTGTTCCATCCTTCCTTATCCCTCTGTGTCCTGTCACACCCAGTGTTACTACACTGCTTCTGACAGACTGATGCTCACCATCAGAGGACAGTGCAACTGGTTGCAGACATCCAATTTTTGTGCATTGTATAATGTGCCTCAGCTCTGTGTATGTGTCTTCATCAGAGGCGACAGCTCAGCACAATGGAACAAAGACACTGTCAATCACAATCAAATGGGTGTGTGTGCGGGGGGTGGAGGGGAAAGGGGTAGGGGATGCAAGGAGGTTGGGGGAGGAGTCTGTGCATCCTGAATGTTCTGGGGGATACCAGCACCCAATGTGGGACGCTTAGGTCTAAGGGCAGGAGGTGGGGGTGTGTCTGATTTGGGAAAATGAGAATTAGGCTGCCTACGTCTGAATGGAAGACCTGTTTACTAATTAAAGGAACACAGGAGTTACAGCAAAGTCTCATTCAACAAGAGGTCTTATCAAACCATTGTTATATACTTTTGTTTCACAATCAAGAATGTAATTGTAGTATAATGAGGGCAGCATGACATGGTGAGGCCTTCTCTTAATTGCAACCCTGCCACAATTACTGAGCCACTGAACATAAACAGGCTCTGCCACGTCCAACCATGCTCTGTTCACTGAAAAGCCCCTTTTAAGTTGTTAATATGTTAGTGGAGAGAAAGGAAAATATGGATCCTCAGTGGTTTTCTTTGGGGATACCGGATACATTCCGTGCTAGCTGTCTAGTGCTGTTTTGAGGTCAATTCTGGTTCAGCCATTTTACCACATCCTCTTTTCACTGTCATCACCACTGATGAACCACACCTCATTTTGACTCATCTCTCATGATGAGACAGACTGGGGAGTCAAAAAACAAAAACACGAGAGAGCTTCAGGGGTCAGCAAATTGTGGGAACTGAACAGTGAAAATGAAAGATGGGTATGGAAAAAGGGCTGGTGTGGAACAAGCAAAATGGAGACAGAGGGAGGTATGAATGCCAAGGGATGACAACAATAATTGGAACTGATGTCTAGACAGGGTACTTCAGCCTGATCCCAGGTCAGGATGGATTAACACCAGACCGCACTATAAGTTTTATTATTACATCACTTGCTATGACGGATCCATTGCATATAATTCTGGAAAGTGTTACGTAATAAGAGGTAAATTAAGCGTAGACCAGAAATATATTTAAATGATAACAAGGTTGTAGAAAGCCGAGCTAAGGTGGAGTTTGGACACCATTTTACACTGGTGCATCTGACTATAGTTGCAGCCACATGGGACTTATCCAAGGAACTGATCTGAGGTCTGTGGGGAGCCATCAATCTTTATATATTGAAAACAGTAGAAACCTAAGATGCCCTGTGACTGGCCTGTGGCAGTGAGGTCCATGAGGGCAACAGAGGCCACAGGGAGAAACAAACATACACCGTCTATCTCTATATCTCCCTCCCTCTGTCTCTGTTGCTTTCCATTCTCTGCCCTCCTCACTCATTCTGTGTCTCACAGTGACACACTGTCTGTCTGCCTGCCCTCTCCTCTGTCCATCTCCATAACTCCGCTGTGCAGTGACCTCTCACAGACCCAACGTGGGTCACTTGTTTATTCACACATGGAGAGGGGGGTTATCATCTCCCGTTCTGAGTAGCACTGCTTGTTTGCAAAGCCATTCAGGATCATTTGGAGGTTGGAACATAAATCAAAAGAATCTTGGCTTTCGCTGGCCAGTCACACATTGCTTTACAAAAACAGAACCACTATTGTCACTATCATTACAACATTACCACTGTCCATTTTCCCTACTGCCTCTCTCGAACAAAAACAACCCAGCAGGAATTTCCAGATTGCGACTCAGCTTCCACTACCGTATTGTTTTGTTCTACTCTATACACTTAAAACTACCGGTTCCAATGACAGCGAACCTCTGTGATTAGGGAGCTTAACATTCTAAATGTTAAACAAGGGGATGATGGGTTTATAGGTGATGTAATTTAATGCAGGGTAATATTATCCTCCTGTTTTTGTTGTGGTTAGTGAGGTAAGATTGGTGTAATATTCCACAGGAAGAGTTTGACAGCAAAGCTTCACGTGTCATTCCACGTTTGTCCAAACTCAGAATGCTCACGTTTCTCAGAGAAGTAAGCAAAGCTGCCTAATCTAAAACACATCAAATCTACATTAGTAAACACAATTTGTGTACTTTTCATACACACAAACAACCATATACTTTTCTCACCATTCAGTGAACTCATCTTTCTTCTAACATATCATCTTTCTTCGGGTTCCTAACCTCTTTGACCATGGATCAGTTGTTTTCCTGTTTCAAAGTTGTAATTAGAAGTCTGGGAATCTAGTGTGAAAAAACATTTATATTTTTAATTTACAGAAAAATAACAACATGCCTGGCTTTGCTTTCTAGTTGGAGTAACACCAAGGAGGAAATATTTTCAACCAAGGGATGATTATGCTTTTAATTTGCTTCCCAGCCATATTTGTGCATTTCACACACAGCTACAGGGTTATTCTGGGTGAAACAGCTATGTAAGTGAGTCTTAATGTGTATGTATGCGTAAACCAGTACATACAAGAGTACCTTCATACATACATATTGGTACATACATAAAGCAAACAAAATCATACACGGTCTTTGTGTAATAGACAATGACCTCATCCAAGAGTCTATTAGGTTCGAAGGTTGTTTTTGCCTGGCAACCCTGGCTGCATCCCAGCATCATTTCCTTGCCAAAGAGAAAACCTCACTCTGAACTTCACCAGCACTGCCATGGATCTGATCTATTCACCGCCGCCGTCCATAAAGATGAGAACCCAAACAGCATGCAGGCACACCCATGCCAGGAAGCCTGTCTTAGTCCAAAGGGCCCACATCATTGTTTATTCAGCTTGAGTGCATCATATCTTGGCAGCAAGGGTGAGAGCGAATAAATATCAGATCTTAAGAATATAATCATAAAGTAGCTTTAAGTAATGGGTCTCTTAAGCATAAGGAATAATGAAAGTGTCCCCTGTACAAAAATGGGTCTCGTATAAACTTAGCACGGGTACACATTAAAATCAGTTGCCGCATTTTGGTCAGCTTTTTTACTCGACAGCAGACAAACTTTGTACTGCATTCGTGGATCTGCAGAGGCTCATTTTTTTTCCCTCTTCAAAACAAAAGAATGCCTCCGTCTATTGACCGTGAAGAGATGTTCATAGATTTGTCCCAGTGAAGAGATGTCTTTGTTGGTTATCTCCATTGGTGTGCCGCCTCCATTTGGCTCAGACTAATCAGAACACAAACACGCCTCTGTCATTTGGCTGCTTTCCCTCTCACCCTCCATCTCTTCCTCCCTTGCTCTCATTCTGTCTCTTATTAACTTACACTACAAATTACATTCTATTTTCTCTCCTCCCAGATCACTTCTGGGTTGCTTTTTTTTTTTTTCTCCAGTTTCCTCCCTTAACACTTCTTTATGATTTTGTGCATGCAATAAAAGAAAATCACATCACACTCTGTCTTATTCTCTGAGGTTGTTTACTGCCTACCTTGGCCTCTGATTTGTTTTCCTTCTTTCATTTTCATTCTATGTAATCTACTCATCTAGATGGTGCGTGTCTCTCCCTGAGGTGCCGACACTGAGGTCTGGCATACATTAACTTGACTTGTCTGAGCACAGCCTGGTTTCGGTTGCCGGAGGGGAAGCGTAGCAATGTAAAGTCAATCCCCGAGGGAGAAGACTTGTGCTGAATTCCTGATGAATAAAAGGTGGTCACATCCTGAATGTGTTTATACCTTTACATAAAAAGAACACGTACACAATAATGGTCTTCTTTGAACCCACTTAAGCGCCATTATATTCATAGATTTTACATTCATATTTCAAAATTTTCCTTTATCATTGAAACCTGAAGCACCTGTCTAAAAATGCTTTCAGTAATAATCGGTGTAAGGAGCCTCACAATATCCTCTTTCTCAGTTAAAATTATGACAGAGCCTGAAAGTGAAATACTTAAAGGGATTCTCTCGCTAAGGAAATTGAAAGACTATCAAAGAACCTTCAAGTGTGCTCTCTATAAAACCTTATAAATCCCACAGCAATATCTACCATACAATATGATCAAAAAGTCTAGAGTACATTAATTTGCAGTATTTATGTTCACATTCATCACATCTTAATCACCAGGCAGAATTTATTGAACTAAAAAACGAAAAAAAAAATTTAAAAGAAAGGTAAATATTATATATAGCAAGAAGGAATATGAATAATTAATATTTGAATGTAATAGACCTTTCTCACAACTTCCGCATCTAGCGCCGGAAATACGTAATTGCTGTGTAAACCTACTTCCTCCCCGG
>JAPTYR010020182.1:0-11611 GCA_029814505.1 Siphamia roseigaster | reverse complement strand
AGATTTTGTCACATGGAGGTTCTTCTCATTATTGCCTTTTTCTATAACGTTTTTGTCTTTTAAACTTTTAATCGCATCAACAATTTGTGTTTTTGCTGTACTTTATGTAGTAATGAGCAAATTTAATGATGTTCCACTGCAGACTGATTATTTTAATTAACCTAGAGTTACTTTATTAATATTTTCCTCTTTTTCTATTTTTATTCTGTTTCTATTTGCAGGTTCTTCATGGCTGTACAGCTATATATGGATGAAGTTGTGTTTAGTCATGTCCACTTAAATGAAGACTGTGATATTTGACTGGTAAAATGCATCACTAATACTTCACTACATACATATCCACATGTTTAAATTTTTGTTATGTACAATGTAAGTAATTTCTGAGCTAGCAAAAATATGAATAGTTGGTATAAATTGAATGGAAAACAGTCTTCTGTAATTGTTCTCGTTCTATTTTTACTTGTCAACAATATTACTTCTCTGAAGCACCTTTTTAGATAATATGTCATGTCAGTCACTGCTGCTATTCTAAATTTTCATTCTCTTTTACATTTCTTTTTAAGATTGGCAGAGCTTTTGTAAAGAATTCCCTAAAGAAAAGGAAACCACAACAGAATGCCAGCACATCTGTACAGAGAATGGAATAAACAGCCAATTCTACACCATTTTCTCATGTGACTCTTTCCATCAGAGCAACAAAGATCAGTGCTCTAACTGAACATATGTCATAAAGGAAAGTTAACACACAAGTGAAGATGAACCCCTATTTCACCTCTCACTTCAGGAGGGATCTTTTTCCTCATTTTCATTTGTTGTAGACATATTTGATTTTGTTTTTGCTCACTCTGTTTATGACTGAATGCCATCCTGTCAATTACATTGACAAAGTTGGAGCATTAGCTCTTGTATTTGGTTGCTGTTCCTTTTCTACTTATTTCAGTGCAGAGTCAGAGTTAATGGTTTGAGTCTATCCAGATCTGGATGACGACAAACTCTGTATAGTTGGGAGTTCTTGGAAATGTGTGAAAGGTAAATACCAAAATTATGAACATATCAAACATAGTCATCTGAGATGTATTTCCACATACAAAGATTTGACAGTTACTCCTACTGTATGCATGTTTTTTTATCACTGTGGTTTTGTCACTGGTGAAATTTAAAGTTGTTCTTGTATCATTCTTTTTATTTTTTTATTCTTGTATGTCAGATGTCTGTCTACTAATCTCTCTTCTTTGCAGACATTTCTGTATTCAGGTAGCCCTTTGTGATCTGATTCAAACAGGAATGCTCATTCAGAAACTACAATCAGCAAACTCAGTAATATTGTCCACCCAGTTACACAGTCATCCTTCATTCACCTAACAAGTTTGACGCCAAACCTGCTGAAAAATGTAGTGAAATTCCTAAGGTGATCTGTGTACTTACCTTTAACCTCACTGAAAATCTTACACAAAAAGCCAAAAATGTGAATAACAAGACAAGTTCAAAGTAATCTTTGTTGTTATCCTCCCTTCTTATCTTTTATCAGGTGGTTCCTCAGCCGTAATGCTGAGCTGTGATGAGGTATGTCTGAAGTAAATGCTAACAGCTGTGAAATTCAGATCAGTATCTACCCAATAATAGCTTAAACAAACTGACAATGGCCAACAAACCAATTTGTCAACACTTAGATAGAAAAACTGGAATTGTCAAACCAATGACATGATGGACAAGAAAATGGCCAATAAAACAAAGTTCTTTCAGTTGGGCCCTTCTTGTTGGGCAAAAGTAAGTGACTTGTGAAAAAGCACTGTTAATCTGTCATTGGGTTGTTTCTACTATTCTCAACATCGTTAATGTCTCCTAAAAAAATTATTGAAATTGAGCAATAATTAATGCTATGTATGTCATGGACTGAAAGTCTTCCATTCTTTGTTTTTTCATGCACATGTCTCTGAAAAGAACATGATTGTAAGAACAGGCATGTTTTTATTTTGTTGTTTGCATCGTAGAAAATGTTAGCACATCTTCCCCTTAGCTTACTTTGGAGTTCCTATGTTTGTTAATCTTGCAATAATACTGCATTGAATCCTTTGTCTTCCTACTGCATTGTGTTTTCATTTTGTAGCTTTAACCAATCAGTCATGGCTGCAGAAATTTTCCCTGTAAGACTGCTAAACTGAAGAGAACCTATCCTGCATGATCTTGTGACATCTCTTAAGGTCAACCTTACCCTACCATTCCTTCTCAAACTAGTCCTCACCTAAACCAATTAAGACTGTTGGAAGTATTGCTGGACTTTTTCCTTGTAGCACTCCAACTTGTTGTTACTTTAAGTAAGTATTACGAAGGACATTTGTTACTGATAAAGGCATCCCTGGAATTACCTCAAGTCAACTTTGTTTGCACTGAGATCCGTCACTAAAAGGAGAGACCCTACTGAAAAACATTACAAGTTGGTTCAAGGAAAGTGTAACAGGACACTGACCAATGGCTCTGGAAGGTATTCTCCCCTGGTTACCACTGGACATTACGGACTTGTGTTTCCATTGAGAAGGCAAACTGTACTGTTAGCACTAAATACAACGTCTTTCACTGTACCAAAGTGTGTACTTACTACATCAGGTGTGCGCATCTGTTTTTAGACAGTACATGATGGGAGCGGCACGTGTAAAACGTCGCTTCAGTGCTGTGGTGGATGGGCCAGTGGAGGAAGAGGAGGTCATGAGGCTGGCACAGAGTGCTGCAGATACGGCTGGGGCTGGGGGGAGCCCAACAGGGTCAGGGACACCACCAAGCCCTTCTCCTACCCATGCCCTCAATGGCAAAGCTCTACCTCTTCAGAGCAACACCAACAATGCACGGAGGCAGAGTGTCATTGAAGAATCAGTTGGAGGAGATGCAGGAGGAGAAGGCGGAGTGAAAGCGGGAGGAATGTGCTCAGGGCTAAGACGTGGAAGAGGCGGTAATGGAGGAGGAAGAGAAGGCCATTCCTCGTCGGACCTGGACTCACTCTCTTCCCCTTCCAGTACCAGCCGCCGTCGCACCAAGCGCTCAAGCCGCCGGCCTCGACAACGCTTTGTGGGCAAGGACGGACGCTGCAACGTCACCTTCGTCAACATGAGCGAGAGGGGCCAGCGGTACCTCACCGACCTCTTCACTACCTGTGTGGACATCCGCTGGCGCTGGATGTTAGTCATCTTCACCCTCTCCTTCCTTCTCTCCTGGCTGCTTTTTGGATTTGCTTTTTGGCTCATTGCCTCTGCGCATGGGGACCTCTCCATTCGACTCACCCCAAGCCCAGGTTCCTCCTCTGGAACAGGAGAGGCCGGGTCTGGAGGGGAGTCTGATGGAGAGGTAGTAGTTGAGGAGCCGTGTTTCTTCCAAGTGAACAGCTTCATGGCAGCCTTTTTATTCTCCTTGGAGACACAGACATCCATAGGTTATGGATTCCGAAGTGTAACCGAAGAATGTCCCCTGGCGGTGGTGGCGGTCGTTTTGCAGTGCATTGTGGGCTGCATTATTGACGCCTTCATCATCGGGGCAGTTATGGCAAAGATTGCCAAGCCCAAGAAGCGCAATGAGACTCTGGTGTTCTCTGATACAGCTGTGGTGGCACTAAGGGATGGAAAACTTTGCATGATGTGGAGAGTTGGAAACCTACGGAAGAGCCACCTGGTAGAAGCTCATGTCCGAGCACAACTACTGAAAGTAAGTGAAAATAGGATAATGGACTTGATCAAAAAAGAACTGAAACAATAAAGTAATAATCAGGACAAGTCATTCTTACTAAAATAGGTTAAATACTACAGGGTTGGGAAACATGAAGACAGAAGGGAAGTGTCAGAAAATAGGTTGTTACTGTGAGTCAGCAGTAGAGGAAAAAAGGTTGCAGAGAAACAGAGAGTATTTAGACCATCTGGCCTGTATTCTGTGGACCGTAGTTAATGAGAGCTTGTTTTATTTTCCCTCAGGGGTTAGGAAGATTTACCATGGATTAACTTGCCTACAATTCTTTAACTGGGGACCATTGTCCTTCGTCATCTCATTTTCTCGTGTGAACTGTGGGTTTGAGTGATTGTGGTCTATGTATGCTGATATTTATCCTGTCTAGCCTGGGATAACCTTATTTGGGTAATTTTGAAACTTTACCAATGTTGATGTGATTGTGTGTTTTGTTAGTCATTGCTGAGTGAATGTTCTTGCATCTGGGCCACTGAGGCCACAGCACAAACAATTTGATCTCTCTCGTGATAGCTTGACCATATCAAAGTTAAGACAGGGCAGATAGGATTAAACTTTCTGAGGATCAAAGCAATACAGTTAATAATACTGGGACTGGATATTGTCCTATAGTATGGGATGGGTGAGTGATAAGCCTATGCAGGTATGACCAAATACTAAGCTTTTGGGTCACACATTTATTTTCCAATCATTTTCTTGGGTAGCCTCGGAATATGGCATCAAATAAATTGATTTTTTTTTATTTTCATATAGGAAGGTGAAGATAATCTCTTGCTTCCACACTGGAAAAAAAAACTTCTAATCTCCCTTCCTTATTTTCCTACACATGAGAATACATTTTGTAACGTCATAGTATATAATATGGACATTTTTCCGTATGACTTAATGTTCATCCTGTCTTTCTTACTCCCAGTCAAGGGTGACACCAGAAGGAGAGTTCCTTCCCCTAGACAACATGGACATCAATGTGGGTTTTGACACCGGCACCGACCGCATTTTCTTGGTTTCCCCGGTGACTATTGTACATGAGATCAATGAAGAGTCTCCCTTTTTTGAGATGGACAGAAAAACCCTGGAGAAAGACTCGGAGTTGGAAGTGGTGGTCATACTTGAGGGGATGGTGGAAGCTACAGCCATGACCACACAGTGTCGCAGCTCCTATCTGGCCTCTGAAATCCTCTGGGGACACCGCTTTGAACCTGTGCTCTTTGAAAGGAGAGACTGCTACCAGGTCAGGAACATGTGTTCTTTGTTGCCATAGCAAATAAAATGCTTTTTACAAATGTGTTCATCCCATTTTACTTTATAATTCTGCCCTTCTTCCAGGTGGATTACTCTTTCTTCAATAGGACATATGAAATTGAGAACACTCCTTCATGCAGTGCTAAAGACCTGGCTGAACAGAAATACATTCAAAGCTCACATTCGTCATTCTGCTACGAGAATGAAGTGGCTCTGCAACTTGTATCCCCTGAGTCTGAGCAAGATCCAGAATGTCCATCCCCACCAACCAGGAGACAGTCTCTGTCAGAACATCTCCACTATAACTGAGGGTGTAGAATATATGTCCTCAAGGGAAAGAAAGACAGGAAGTTGACCCAGGGGTTTAGAAGATGTCCAGGTAAAAAGAGCAGCATAGACGGGCAGACTTGATGAGATATGGTAGACATAAAGAAACAATGTCATGAACTGCTATTGTTCAAAATTGGGAGACAGGAAAAGACAGTGCAGAGTAGGAGAGAACCTAGAGAAAGTGTACAATGTTCTGAAACACATTGTGGGATTAGAACCTAAAGTACAGATGTAAAGATCCACAGTTAGTTTTTGGGTCTGTTCATTTGGAGATGAGATTACTACCTTGTTGTCTGACTGGCCCTGGCAATCTTTCAGATTCATTGAAAACTTGTGTCTCATCTGGCCCATCACTACCACAACACTTTGGATCAGCAGGATGTACAACAGCACCCCATGGTGGCTGTAACCTGCAACTGCACATCCTTTGTGGTTTAGGAATGACGTTTTGACTTGAAATGAATGGCAGTGTACCTACTGAGGTACAACTCAGGAATGTATTCCACCATGATGAAGACCTATCATTTCAATGTTTTATTTTTGTATGGTAAGTATGGACTGTATACCTTTTGTATTATTATGAGTTTAAATAGTTCTTGAGACTGTCAGGCTAGATAAACTGTAACATGGAGAAACTGCTGGAAATTGGCAGCGGTTTTGAGCAGTATCTATCCATGTAATATATGTTTGCTATTTTAATGTATAATGCTAAATTGTTGATGGATTGTAGCCTTTGCTTTAATTAATCAATGTGTTGTGATGAGTTGAATGCCATTTTCAAGGTCTTGTAGTGACAAAGATCAGACAATGTCACAAGACTGACTTTCTTACACTAATAGATGCATTATATCATCCTGTTTTGTGTTGCTTAAGTCAACTCGGATCACTACATTGATTTACCCTCATGCTTTTGGATTCCTGACACTTAGTAGTATAACGAATCTAAGGCAAATGGGCTGTTCTTGTTGACTCTGAATGCACTGGAGGCTCACAGACACCTCCGCAATTAGCTGAACACAAATTAGTGGTAGATTGGTGTGGCTAGTGATGTTGGGATGATTTATCATTCCTTTATTTTTGGGAATAAAGCAACTGTTTAACATCCTCTTTAAGTTGCAAATAGTCACATTTCAAACTACACCACATTCATGAAATGATTATAATTTTGTTTGTAAAATCATGTAGCACCCAAGTTATTTGAATGTGTTAGAGTTGGTTTCTCTCACAAACTGTAAGAACATTCTGGAGGGTGGTGCCTTCATAGTAATATAGAGATTTAACCCTTCGTCTGTAGCAGTTTCTTTGATGCTTAAAGTGTGTTTATTTTGTGGGACTGTACTTTGAGAAGAATTAATTGTGCAAAAGTGGTTATTTTTCAATCACTTTAACACTTGCAGTATGCTGTGCTAAGCAGGCCTGTCTATGCAGAGGAACTACTGTGAATCTACTCTGACTGGGAAGTCTCAATGACTTTGCACTGATACTGTGCAAATGCTTGTAGCTGTATTATGTTTTAGACTATGTAATAGTTGCACTTTGTTGTATTACATTACACCTGGAATGTTCTTGTTTATTTCAATTCCTATGTTATTTTATAGTAAACTATGCCACCTGAGAATTTAAACCGACTGATTACAGTCATATAACATAATGTGTTGACCAATAATCAGCCTATTCAATGCACAACCTGAGAACTTGCTCTTTGTACTTTGCACTAATATGTGGATACAAATATCACTAATGAAGCTCTACTACAGCACAGTGTTTATGGGACAGCTCAGTTTAACCTCAGTGACTAAGTAGCAGTGTTTCAGTTGAATAATTGAAAAGAGATTCTCATGAAACTCAGGGGAGAATGAGGCATTGATCAGATATTATCCATTACAATTAGTGTTAACACTGTTCTATGTTTCTGTCTTCTCTTATGCATTTCCTTTTTGGCTACCATGTTCTATTTATTGACTGCATGTGGGGTCAGACCCTCTACCCTTCCTCCACTTCCATGAAATGCAACTTGAACTTAAAGCACCATCACTTTTCCTATGATAGTAATTGTTAAATACTCTGAAGAAAATATGTTTAAGGATTATTTGGTCATTTCAACAAGTGTTTAAAGTTTTCAGTCTCACAATGCACTTTAAACTATTTATGAAATAGATAAAATTTCAAGATTTCTAACAATCTACTGAGACAAAACAATAAATGCTGTAGTTTTCTGTCCCATGTTGTTTTTCCAGAGGAAAAAAGTAAAGGTTTTTTAATTATTATTTTGGAATTTATAGTAATTTATTTTATTTGTTCTGTAAAATAAATTACGTTTATATTTATTTTATAGTCATTTCAGAGCTGCCTCTTGCACATAGCACTTCCAAAAACTGAACACTGGTGTAGAGCAAATAAAACGTCTGAGTTTAAATGATTATTTGCATCTTGTTTGTTTGTTTGTTTGTTTGTTTGTTTGTTTGTTTGTTTGTTTGTTTGTTTTGGTATTTATGCCAGAAGATCCTACAATGTTCACATTTTTGTTGTTTATCAGAGCTTTCAACATATATTTATGAAGACTGAAACAGTTTGTTGCACAGCAATGAAACATGAAGAATATGCATTTGTAAAAGCTTTGGTTAAATGTTAAAATGGAGATTCATAGGTAATGTTTGATGAAATTGGGGTTTTATTGAATATCAATATAAAAATTTCCCAAGAATGTTGATTGGGATTTTGTCATTCATGTAGATGACAATTCTACCATGAACCTGCCTATGACTATCGGGAACTTATCCTTAAAACTATACATGAATGAATGGATGGATGATGTAAACAAGTCACTACATATCTTGTAATATATGAACTGTTTCCTTTTATACAGTGGTAGTGTTACTTATTTAATTTTAAACAAAAAATATGGACTAAGTACATGAGAAAGGAGATGGGATACAAAAAACTGCACTGGGATAAAGCAGTCTGCAATATTTTACACTTATTAAGAATTAAAGTTTGCACACAAACATAAAATCCAAATATGATTGTTTTTTACATCATCATGTTTATTGTAGTTGGTTAATTGTAAACAATTTATAATTGATATGTATTATATATTAAGTGGATATTAAACCCTTGTGTTTTACATGCAGTAAGTGTCCATTAATAGCCCTGAGTCCACGAGAGTTTGGGTTCAGTCGGATTTCCAGGGATGATCTGAATCACGCGCCTGGGGTCAGATTATTCAGAGTGAACCATGAGTGTTTTTTTTCGTATGTTCAAACAAATCCGATCTCAGATCTGTGTCTGCGGACACTGGCAGCCGCTGAATGGTAAACAAAGAGCGCGCAAATCTCCCAACACTAGCGCGAGAGTGCCGCACAGACACCTGCTACAGCATTTCAATTGGCTGTGATCCATGCTAGTCACCATAAGTCCCGCCTTACGTCCTGCACGATTGGTTAAAGATGGAGTTTTTCCCTGCAACTGTTGACGCCATTGGTCACTGCTCCCATTCCGTGCCAGTTCGGGGGCGGAAAACTCTCGTCGCATTCATGAGGCGGGTTTAAGGTTCTGTTGTAGATCTGGATTGGAATTGTTTCTCAGTGGGGTTTGACCGAGGAGCGTCATCTGGCGTCTGATTGGACTGACAACAGGAAGCGCAGCTCCCGGAATGAAGCCGTCGCTTTGCCCTCACTGCTTTCTGTCTACTTACCGAGAAGTGTGTGCGGCTCCACTGGGTGAGCGCTGCAATGATAAAAGCCGCATATGCGGTAGGCAACACACCTATCAGACAGGAAAATACCTAAGAAACAGCCTCAGCCCTGTTCACATCGCACCACAGCCTTATTCACGACCAGGAGCGGAACCTGAAGGTGAGACGTTTAATTACCTTTTCTCTAATCCAACTCCTATAGAGCCTGAGTGTATCCTAAACGTGTCATATTTCAGTGGGGTTGGCTAACCTCGCTAGGTCAGTCTAAATGCGGTGGCATATCGCCTAAAAATGAAGCCGTGGTGGGACTTGAGGCGACCATACCAGTTAGATTTTTATGAAGCAAGAGAGGTTTACATCGAGATGACCTAAAGTCTGGCAAAGGAAGAATGATATCCATAAATGGATTTCGACCTATATAATATTATAGGTTGTGGGCCAGTAACAGTAATAGTAATAATAGTAATATAACTAAAGAAGCCGGTGAAAATGGACACGCTTTAGGTTGCCATATGCACACGCTTTGAACAGTCAATTAAAGGCTGGGCCCATGTGATTGTTCATGTCTTATGTCCAAGGTGTGGTTGCCTCCGTCAGGTTTTGTTCTGAAGCTCCAAAATGCAGGTGATTTGTAGGGGTCACACCGCAGCTGTAGAGCCCTGCAGTCGCACTGTAATTATTATTATTATTATTATTACACCCACTGGCTTCATAATGTCACCTCTCCTCACTGTCCGTGCAGTGCGCAGATGCCACCCTGATCATCACTGATAAAATGCCACTTCGCATCAAAGCTGTTGGGGAAAAAAGGCGTCTCCTACTCCCTCTCCCATGCACAATCAAGCGCAGGCACCCACACATTAATTAGGCACACGTACACACCCACCGCAGGACCCCCCGCAGTGGATGACCTCAGTGCAAACTCAGGAGGTATTGTCTGTGTGGTGCTGCTGCTGCTGCTGCTGCTGTTCAGGGTGTTGCTATGGAGGAGGGCAGGCAGGTTTTGGCAACTCCAGCTGCTGCAGGACAGGGTTGCTGGTCAGTATCAGCTGTACTGCACCAACAGCAGGTCTATGAATATGTAGGGTAGGTGTAAAGACCCACTCATAAGGGGACTGGGGTGACTGAGCTGCATCAGAGTGTGCAGCTGTACAGGCTTTGGGTCAAAGTTGATTAGGGGAAATGATTGAGTCTCCATACCACATAATTATGAGACACATTTACAAACAATATAACAGTTGCTGTGTTAGATATTGTTGCATCTCTGTTCAAGATGTTACTTTCGTGGAACTGACTGAATTTCATTTAAAAAATGTATTGCTGTCATACCACATTAAACCTTAGTGCATGCAACATGTATACATGACATTTATACATTATTATCCATGATATGACATTCAGTCAATTTCAGTCATGGTCGATGTCGTGTTCCTGTAACATTAAGCTAAAGTTTTGAAACAGACAACTTGATCTGTTGCATAGTTTCATATTTTTGGATTACAAAACAAAACTATTTTGAGCGTGTAGAATAAGGATATGCTTTGATTTATTTATTTATTGGGGGGGGTGCATTATAAGGAAAGGTTGATGTCGAGAAAGTGGTTTAAGAGCCAGAATCAAAACACAGGTATCACATTTGCACTGTTTCAAGTAGTAACTCAGGTATATATTGGCAATAAAACATCCTAATCCAAAATGGGTGGGTTGAAAGCTGCCTTATGTCACTCAAGAATCACATATTTTCCATAGTGACTGGCAGGGTGGTGGCAACTCCTTTGTCATCATGTTTATCCCACACCCAGAGTCATTATGTAGTAACAGGTATGGTAACTGCAGGGTCAGAGACCGACGCTGTCATGAACAGACTCACATGCATAGCAAGAATCAGGCCTGATGACATTTCTTTCGAGGCATAGTGACACCTAATAGTTAACCCACACCATGCTCTCAAGCACAATAGCTGATCTGTCTGATCATAGGTGACAGCTGCTGGAACCCGTTTGCTTGTTTCATAGGCTCACTTAAGAATTAACAGCTCACCCCTCCGTAGCATATACTTTTCATCTTCATAATGAACTGTCACATATTTTAACAGTTGACCAGCCATCTCATCTTTCAGTCAATCAGGGAAAACAAAATCAATCAGGCTATTTAAAGAAGGAAGGTTATTATTTGACATTGACAGAGCTGACATTCAGTGTGGTATCTTGAGCCAGCTTTAATGCTTTGTAATGTGTATTTGTCAAATATACCTGTTAATGAGGAGTGCCGTAGCCAGAGTGTCATTTTCTCTTCTTTCCACCAAGAGAACTTTTCCAAGATTATTTCTCAGTTCTCAGTGCAAATCTACTAACATTCTATTTTAAGTTGCTTCTGCATTTTCTCAGATTATAGACTGTCTTCATGTTTCACTAGTAGCCACTATAATGTCATGTCTCACAGGAAAATGGTCCCTAAGATGAATTCACATTCCACTACCCCTGAATAAAGTTTTCAGTCAAGTCAAGTGGAACATTTACTCAGTTACTGAAGTACTTGTATGTTTTGGGCAGGGCCGTTGACAGGTTTGGTCGGGCCCGGGACAAACTCATCTAAAAGGGCCCCCCACTCAATACATGCAAT
>JAPTYR010018860.1:0-13541 GCA_029814505.1 Siphamia roseigaster | reverse complement strand
AAATCCCAGCAGTACCTTCAAGAAAACCCTGCGAACAGTTGGCGGAGGTCTGCGCTCTCCGAGTGCTTTTCTAGTTAATTATTGTTTAGTTGCATCTCTACCTTATATGCATTACCTGTGCTTCACTGCAAACAAACAAAAAAATCCCCAAAACAAGTAGGTGCATAAATATGCAAATAAATAAATAAATACCCTTTCTCTTTTTGGCAATGACACTGTAATGTGAAGCTCAGGAGTGCAGGTTGTCCTGTGTAACTACCCTTTGAAAGGCTAAAACCAGTTGGATGAAGTGATAAAATACATCATCGCTACTTCATCCCCATATCAGACAGACATAACAAACAATATTTTGGCATACTAGATTGCCTATCTTGTCTGCGTATTGTCAGTGCAGATGTATTACCCTGTGCTGATTTGATTCTGGGCAAAGCAAAGTGGACAGGAGAGATTGATGGTGGTGTCCCCAGTCAGACAGATAACACCTGATTCTTCCTGCAGGGGGTTGGTCTAGCACACTCCTCCCCTGCACCTCCGATGCGTCGAAGGCTGTGCTGAGGAGGTGAACCATTCCTTCACTCAATGCAAATTCGGGGCCACATTCAGAGATGATCCCGTGGAGGATTGAGCCAATGTGGCCCGGAGCACTCTGCACCACATGATCCATGCATCAGTCACACCTGGGAGAAACCCACACAGGCATGGGGGTCATTTGTTTAACACAGGTGCATCATGTATTTCAACTCCCTCAAACAAGTACCCACACTCGCTTGAATGAGCTCTCTGTGCTTTGTGCACACGTGGACGTAAATTGGCTAAACGTCTACAGAACAACACCGGGGCTTTTGACTTTTTTTAGTTTCGGAATTCTGAAAAGAACATAAAAAAATGGGTAGTTAAAATATGATTACAATGAAATTTTAAAAAAGCAGCTCCTGATTTCTTACGAGTAGAGCGCTTCAGTATTTGATATCATAAGATATTTCACAACCGGCACATGAGATTCATATTTTAATAAATGTAAGCTTTCAGTGTGAAGTCTACAAAATGTTCTTCCTCGCATTGACTGTATGATTAATCGATGCACAGGAAAAGAACAGTTGAATGTTTGTTCCTGTCTTTTATTTGGATAATATGCCAACAGACACTGGTTCCAGCAGTTACTTTTTTCCTGTGGTTTACGTAATTGTAAAGTGAATATGTTGAGTGTCTCATCATTGAAAGGATTAATAAGCAAAGTGATGACATATTCAGCTTTGCAAAAATGGTAATGTCCACTACTTTGTGACATTTTAAACACTCAGTGACTAATCAGAAGAAAGAGGGAACAATCAAAAATAATTGGTTGCAGCACCGCTATAATCTAAAGCATAGTATAAAAACAATGCTTTCAAATATGGCACGGAGTTTCGTCGTCATTTGCAGCTCTGTGCCATATGGATAAGGAGGACATTAGAATCCTTTCTTGTTGCTCTTTAAAAGCTTTTTTCATGCTGTTACATCATTTGGTAGAATTTACCAGTTATCATCTGACTATGATTCAGAAGTATACCGCTACATCCTCAAACAGACATACAGCAAAGCATTTTTTTTTAATGTTTTTTTTTTTTTTTTAGTTAAATAACAAGGTGTGCAGCACAGGTTCTCAGTGTGTGAAGCAGATGGTGAAAGGCTAGTGTATAATAGATCTCAATATTAACTGTAGCGCATGCTGGGAGTGTTGGTGGATGGCACACAGCAGAGTAAAAGAGAAGCAATGACCTTCTGTCCCATCATTTACCCCCTTGTGCCCCCCATACCGCTCTCAAATTACTTTGTTTTAGCCAATTAAAGCAGCCGGCTGAGCATCAAGCAGGCTGCCATTTTTCGCTCACCTGGACCCATGTGACATTATCGCTCTGTCACTAGGAGAGATGGCCGTAAGTGGGAGTCTCTGCCATGGCACCATGCCACCTTAGACCCCACTGCGTTCACCGAGATTAATGCAACGATTCTTTCCACAACTTGCAGGAATCTCAGCAGTCTCACCTGTTTGTGTGGATAGAACTGCACACAGCTCCTCTCTGCACAAGGCAATAAGCAAATATATTTATAGTATTTAGACCAAGCTTCAAGGCTAAATTCAGTGAATGTTCTTGCAGTATTGCTACTATAAAAAAAGAATTTCTCTATACGTACAAAAAAAATCTATTGTCCTTAAGTTGCCTTGTTGCTGATCAAGATAGCATATGCTGTGAAGTGACTCTCTGTCCAAATCCTTTAATGGCCCAATAACAGAAAGAAAAGACAGCAGACACAACAATACCATGGCACGGGATGAGTGAAGGACCGGAGTGTGTGGTGTTTAACAGCCATACGAGCACAGATTATGTGCTTGAAGGGGCTGAATTGAGTGCCAGCAGTGACAGTTGGGCTGGGAATTGAGTATGCCTGGGACGTACGGCTTGACTCCGCTCGGAAACACCACTGGGTCCAGGGCTCATCTCGGCAGTTCTCCGCCTCCCTCCTCCCATCGAGGCATTGTGGCCCGCCGTTTGCTCCGCTTCACCAGGGGAATGGACAGGCCCCTGCTCCTGCTTGATGAGCACTCACTAATGGCTGCTTCTTTGAAAGCTGACGGGCCCGTTTGAGGAGGAGTGTCTTTTACTTCCCTCCAGCTTGCCTTGGCTGGGCATTCGTCAGGCTGCCTGGCTTTGCTGTCCTGCCCACATGATGGTGCGCCAAGGGGCTGAAACGTCTGTCATTTGTTTTACTTTCAAATAAAAGTTGATGATTTACCAATAAAAACTAAAAATAGTCTTTTGATGATGTCTGGAGGCATATGGAGAAAATGTTCCAATAGTAACATTTTCAGCACTTTGTCAGGCTCAAAATAACAAAAGAGATTTGTCTCTTTACTCTGATAAACAACAGTGTGTCCAGAGTTTTGTGTAACGTGAACAAGTGAGTATCGGAAGTGTGACTAAAATATGGCTGAGAACTCATACAGAAGGCTGCATTACATTAATGTCGACAAGCTTTTGGTTTGTGCTTTATATCAGTGCATGCAATGGTCTGCCAAAATGCACTATGATGTCATACAGAAATCAGTAACGATTCCCCCTCATTCATGTTTTATTTAAGAGAAAGTATTTTTACTGTTTCGCTGCATAATAAAGACTGGAGACAGCCTGGAGAAGATGTATTTGTAAGAGAACTAAATAGTCTGTGCTTGAAATTGATCCTCTTGACAGTTAACATAATTTTTACAGCCTGCTAGATCTCTATACTTTATAAATCTACTCAAACCAAGAACATTGACAAGAGCTGGATAAACGTATGATGAGAAGAAACTATAATATTTTAGGCATCAACACTAACAGCGCAGTACATTGTGTTGTCTACAAACTCCAAAGAATCAGTGAAGTTTAGGGTCGTTTTATGTCACTTGTATCCTTGACCCTGTCTTTTCACCCCAGCAGGATGGGTGTTCTTCCTGTTACCCCACTCTTTACTGGTGTACCAGTCTCCAGCTTCTGGATACTCCATTAGGAAGCTGAAGTCGTCCTTGGAAATCTCCTCTCTATAACTTCTCCTGTCTTCACTCTTCCTAGCCCTCTCTCTTTCTCTCGCTCTCTCTCTCCCACTTTGTTTCACGTGCACTCTTTTTCCCCCACTTGAAACTAGGGCGAAGGTCAGAATGGCGAATTTGATATAAGAGCTGACGTGCTTCCATGGAGCACCTTGTCAACTCAAAACAATAGGTTTGCAGGCACTGTTATGCCGAATAAAGAATGTTCGCATATTCCCAGAGAAATGTCCTCCACTAGACATTCCCAGAAGAGATGAGAACATTTGTCTGCATACATTTTTACCGTTCCTGGCCCAGCAGAAAATGGAGGTTGTCGCAGAATGAATTCATTTAATATGTGAGCAAATAAGTTATTTCACCTGGGAGATTGAAAAAGTCATCCAATTTGCATGTTAGAACCTTTATCCTTGTGGTGTTTGATTTGGTCATTAATTGCCCAAATGGTCCACAGTGGTTGATCTTTTTCAGCTTTGTGTTGATGTAAATTGTAGCTAGTATTCTAACCCACAATACAATGCTGCAGCTTTATTTGGCTGCATAGTGCATGAAGAAGTAACAGATGTTTGCAGTTGCATAATAGCAAGAAAAGCAGCTGGCTGTGGTGTTGTATGGCGGTACAAATAGTTTTAATTTGATCTGACTTCTTTGTCTCGGTGGTATCTCTAAGCTGTCTCCTAGGCAGGAGCTTAACAAACCAGACTGCCATCAAATGGGTCAGAATGAATGGACACAGTCAGGTCCAAATTTGTTTCTCACACAACTGAGTAAACAGTAAAGCATGGCGTACTTTCCCTTGAGATGAAATAGCACAAATAGTAAGGATGTTATTATAAATCAATTAAATTTTTTTTTCATGGGAAAAGCCAAGCATTGTATTTTACATTATGATTGCATAAATAATTGTTTTTAAAAAGGACATTATTTAGGAAGAGTGTGTTTTGACTCATGGATGGATGGATGAATGGGTTTTCATATAACTCATGTATTCACTTCTATTGTCAGAGATCTCTCACCAAGCAGTTGTCACAGGCAGTTTCATCTCAAATGAAATTCATTTGGATATGACATTTTAATTGGAACACTATTCCCATTAATTGGACAAATTAGAGAAGGTCTGCTGGGGGAAAGGTAATCTCTTGAAGAGATGATTTGGAATTCACAATTTAGAATTAAAAATCAGCTGCTCAGCTTTGTTTATGTGGCAGTCAGTTTGCGGTAGTGCGTGTAGGCAATGCCAGTGCTCGAGGTCTCAGCGGCACTCAGGGCTCACATTGTCTTCATTAAAAGCGATTAAGGAATAGGTCAATTTAACTTGCTTGGCTGGTTAGAGCCATGCATTTCCTCTAAAATGTCTTTGTCTTCATCTGCCTTGGCTCTTCAGGCTCAGACAATCACTCAGGCAGCAAATACGATCCGTCACTATTTTATGCATGTTTACATGTTTGATTGAATGCTGTACTGAGTCATGGCAGTATCATTTAAAATGTTGTCATTTTGTTTTTATTTTTGTGCTGATGTATGCGCGTACATGTGTGTTGGGGTTTTCGTGCTGCCTCGCTCAGTTTCAGCATACACACTGTCTGGGTACTGATGAGTTGCTGTCTGATTAGCAATGAAAAGTGCTGTTCACCCTGCAGCTACAACTACTGTGAGCGTTTAATTACGCTAATAAAAAAATCACCTTCAAATTTGTGCAGTTGATTTTATAAACACATGGATGCAAAAGAATTAAATGAACAAAAGACTATTTCAGAATAAATGTTGTCCGTCTGTAGTCAAATACAAGTTGTTATTCGTCACCGGTCAACAATTCAGACTTTTACAAACTTTAGGTGTCACAATTGTCAAAATGTTTATTATCTCATCTTTAATTGTTATAAAAGGCAGCCTCACAGTGAGCAAATACAAAAGAAGGTGATCCGCACTTTGTATTTCATGGCGGCCACCTGTTTGTGCAGGTAGAGTGGTTATTCATATGCGCAGTTATCATTTCTAACAAAAGACGGTTGCGTTACTTGCCCATTTTATTTGCATTGTTACATGGTGTCAGAGGAGATATGAACATTATGTCCACCATGTTAGAAATAAAATAAATCTCTGTTGCCATATCACTAATATTTGAATTATGATTTTGGCAGAGGAGCCTTTGGAAATGTTCAGCCTTTTGTGTTCCATCCTATTTAGATCCTGTGGTTTCTCAGTTACCACACTGTTGTATGTCAACACATTCTAATCACCTGTAATCGTGAGTGTGTGAACCGTATTTTGGCAAAAAAAAAAAAAAAGGTTGTGCTTATAATGTAGAAATACTGTGTAATTTTATGCCCCATATATATTGTTTATCTCTGTCAGTCTCATTTAATATATTGCATAGCGAATCGTGGAAAGACTGAAACTGACGCCTCTGGTAACAAGAAGCTGAAGTACAAAGAAAAATAATGTCTTGGATGGTGTGACTGTACTGGAGTGATCAAGCAAAGAGGTTGAGAGCACTAATTGGAGTTCCCTATAGTAAAATGTAAAGGGAAAAAGCAGAATATAGGGTGTAAGGAGGAAATAAAAAGAGACAGGCAGAGGGGGCTCCTAGATAGCGGGGCCAGGGGGAAAAAGTTCCCCCATGCTTGTCAGAGTTTGAGCAAGTTCAGAATTGATGGAGCCCACAGGCAGCACTGCTAATTTTAGTTGAAATCACCTAAGTGGTTTGGCTAATTTATCCAGGCTCCTCGGCCTCAGCCCCTGGTTTCTGGCTCTCCCCTGTCTCCCCCTCCCTCCCAGATATATCCACAAAGCGTGAAGGTACCAGGAGGTGACAGTGGGAACAGAAGGGTATTTTGTGCCCAGCTGATTTGCAGAGCACTGGGTAGTTTCAACCTGTGTCATACATTTGGATATAGTTTGACCCTTAACGACAGCCCGGGATCAACCATCTATTCCAAAAAATGAGTTATACCTCTCTTTATTTAACGGAAAAAGCGGAATTACATTTTAAAATGGATGGAAAAATATAGATACAATCGCTAATATCAAGCCTCATATGTTTTTAGATTGCCTCCTATTACTCGATAGATTCTGAGATATGAGGATTTAATTTTCAGGGGATGCAATTAATTTAACTATTTTCTGGAGGATATTGTGAGCATGTCAGATTTTGTTAAATGATGGCCTGCCAACTGGTTTTGCTGAACATGCTGCAGCTTAACAAGCATTATTGCTGGCTTTAGAAATTTAAGCAACAAATCAGATGGTTCTTTTGTTTGTATGCATATGAACACCAGCTTAATGGAAAGTTGAAGGAAGGGCATTACAAAATTAAATTTTATATTGTTATAGAGTAAATGAATGAGGTCAGCGGAGAAAAACCGAATATTTTGCTTCCCAGTAATTAAAATGCTCTCACATACTATAGAAACAGACTAGAATATCAACTGCAAGTTGCGTCTGGGATCCTCAATGGGACTGCTAGGTTATTTTGTGTGGTTTTGCAGTCATTCACATGATGAAACCAGAGCAGGTTGTCTAAACTTGTGAACTGTCAGGGTGACAGAAGTACATCAAACTGTCAGACATTGTGAGGTTCAATGCGAATGTGAAGTATGTAGCCTAGAAAAGCATGAAGGATGTTGTCTGTGTTATCTGCTGCTTGACTAAGGAGTTTGTACATAGTCAATCGTGTCACACCTTTGTGCCGTAGGATCTTTTTGTATAGAAAAACTGATGCAAAAGCAAACTGCTAATTACCTCATGGCTTTATGTTATTAAAAATGTGCTTAGTTTAAACATTGGTCTACATGTAAAATGCCTCTGGAATACAAGTAGTGAAACCTACCATGTCTGAGGCATTAATAAAGAAATATTATATCAAAATGTCTGGTTGGCTGTAGTTTCCGAGATACATTGGGTGAAATGTGAACTTATGATAATTAATAAGAGAAAGGATTTTAATCAAAACAAACATTTATCTCAGAGCTACCAGATCTACTTCAAAACACTGTCTGAATATTACATTTGCATTACATTTTCAGGTTGTTTTTAGTGAAACATTTATAAATATATTGTGTAAATGTACTTAAACTAATAGGCTACATATGTGTAATAACACTATATAATATACACTTGTCATTTGTTTCCTATTCATGTTAGTAAATTCTGTAAGATTTAGCAGATTTAATTTCTGAGTCATTATAATAATAATAAGATAGAAAGCACTTGGAGAGCGCAGACCTCCACCAAGCAGCGTACTTATCCCCCATATTGGGATGTATGCCTAAAATAACAGTCCTACAATTATTTTGTCACCATCTTCAGATTCCTTAACCATGAAAATGTACCTGTAGAAAGTGTATTCATGTTGATATTATTATTAGTTCAGTAATTATTCACAAAATTATCTTTTTCAATAATGGTGGTTTTCTTCCGGATCCTCACCAAAATCAAATCATTTGTTCCTTTAAACCATCCCCAACATTCCCTGAAAATTTAAGCAAAATCTGTTCATAAGTTTTTGAATCATTTTGAACACAAACAAACAAACAAACAAACAAACAAAAAACAATGCCGGGAAAAACATAACCTCCTTGGTGGAGGTAATAATAAAAAAAAAATATTGCAGACCTGTGACATAAGTGTAACTTAACTTCCAGGTTTAGTTAGACCATTATTATGAAACTGGATGATGATTGTTTTGGACAAGACAGTGTAAGATTGAAGACACAAATCTGGTGTGATTTGACAAAAAGTTAGAACAAAAAAGGAATTGACTTTGCGGTAGATGCACTCTGTTAAAATTCTACTTCAGCTACTCTGATTAAATGTGATGTGTTAAATATTTAGGGAGAAGAATGTAATATGTTGTAAACCAGATTGTGTTAACAGCATGAAAGAAACTGTGAATTGGACACCAGGCTGGTGCAGTCATCCATTCAAGAATCAATCATTTTGAAAGAAAAGTGCAGCCAGAAGTGGGGAGGCAAGATGATGTGGCAGCTTTGGTGTAAACTGTTATGTTTGATGAAAACACTCAAATTAATCTAATAAAGAAACCTGCAGAAACGTCCTATTTTCTCAATGTTTAATTTGCAGACATATTAAATATTAATTGATTTCTATTCCCCGCTAAAAACAGGTTAACCTCTAGTTCATATTTATCACAAAGCAGTACAAAAAGACTTCATTGCACTGACCTGTGTTATATATTTTTTGTGCAGAAGCATTCAAAACATGGCAGGTATGATTAGTATGATTTATGTGTGATGATTTTCTTTTTATTACCTTGAGCAGAAGAGGAACAGACAAAAGAGGGGAAGGTAATATCACATTTAATAATATATAAACAGTTACAACGTATCCACAGCATAAAAGCCTATGCATTTTCTAGTTTTTCCTTTAAACAACCCAAACTAAATATTTAGAGTTTTCCTTTCGACATTGAAAGTGCTTTCTTGAATGAATTATTTTCAGAGCGGTGAGCAAGAGGAGATGTTTGCAGGCTTGTGTGCGAGCCAGCAGTTTTTGGCAGATGAATGTAGGGTTTTATGTGCCAAGCACCTGGTCAAACTGCAAACAATGAGGGGCTTATGGATTCTCTTTATCCAACAACGACTGAGATGATACCTAGAATGGTAGCGCTCTTAGGGGTCCTTTTAAGAAATGCTGATCCGCAATAATGCTCAGCACTTCTGGTTGCTGTGGAAATCTTCCTGAGCTTTATATATGTAGTTAGAGCAGTACAAGCTACAGTTCATTAACATATTGATGTATTTACTGTACAAAATCGTGTTGTTTTTTTTGGCTTAGCACAAAGGTAAATATGTGAATAAAGCGACACTGAGGTGGATCATCAAAGTAAATAAATAAATAAATGGACACGAGAAATATATAAATGAAATGTGATCCACATAATGAGCCAATGGGATAATGGTGAATGCACATCATAGGAAGCTAAGAAATATATTTGCAGAAGTGTTTCTGTGTGGAGGGTCTTGCATGAGTCTTTAGCAGTGATCTAATAATGACTTCCACAGATGGGATTGTTGGCTGAAGCTCTGCTGAGTCCACTGTGTATGCGGTAGAGAGTGTCAAAGTGTCTCCTGTGCAGGATCATCTCCAGGTTTGGGGAATGGATGGTGTCTGCCAGACATGCTGGCAGTCAGTGGGCCTTCTCTCCTACACTACCTGGGCTGGAGCTCAGCCAGGGTTAATTATAGGGGAGCTCCAGAGTCTTGTGTCACTACGGATGGTAGACAGAATATTGTCATAATGCCATGTCCTATACAGAAAAGACAAGAGTAAAGGCACACCTGCTCAGCAGAGTTTCAGCAGCGTTTCTCTTTGCCACAGTCGTTTTACCCCTGGAAATGAACAGTTGCCAAATGCCAAACGGCAGGTTAAATGTGTGTTTTGTGGAAAATTTGTAATAACATCCCTATAGAGTGAATGGTAGCTTTTGGAAACGATAACATTTTAAAGGGATTACCTAACATATATCCAGTCTTGGCTTTAATGTGATCACAGAGTTTATCAGCAACTTGTCACTTCACACCCTTTTGTAGTATGAGGAAATTAGTGAAGTACCAGCTATGTGCCACAGTCATGTGCCACTGGTAATTGGAAGATTGTTAATCTGTGCTTGTAACCCGTACTAACCAAACATTTTTAACTCAACCCCCCAGAAATGAAAGACGAGAAGTAAAAGAAAATGTATCATAAAAAGTGTGGTTTTACAAAATTTCTTGAACAGCCAGTTTTCCACCATGAGGCCAAACATTAGAAGCTTTCCTGACAAACATTTGCCCAGACGCTCCTGTCTGGTCACATTACAGTGGACAAACTAAAGTCCCCACAAGACCAGTGTAGATCTTTCCACTAGTTTCACGATCAGGCGAGACTTAAACTTGTACGTGAGAAGGCTGTCATATCATCGCGCTGTCCTCAGGGAAGTGTAGTCCTGGCCTCCTGTGGTGACCCCTTGACCTTTCCTTTACAACCACCCTCAAACTAAAATTTCCACTCATATATCTCTCAAAATCTAAAGGGCAGATTATCATGAATAACCCTGAAAACTGTCATACTCCTCAGAGGATCTCCTGCCAGCTGCTCATTGTATGACCTTTCTTCTGGTGCCACCCCTGTGTGTATTTGCAACACTGCACATAAATTAACTAATGGCTAGACTGTGTACAATCATGTGGTAGATATTTAAGGTCTCCAGATGGTAAACCTTTTTGATTTTTGTCTTTCTTGGATCTTGTATTTTTGGGAAAAAAAAAAACACTCCACTGGAATATATTTTTGATGCTGCATATATTCATATTTTCCACAGAAAAAAACCCAAAAACTGTCTGAACTTTGTAATTCAGTGACCTGCTCTGTAGTGCCATTCTCAGGTCACACTTTACATTTTTACCACCCTTAGCAACAAAGCACTAAGTAGATTCCTCCGTTTGTCGCAAGTGCTTTGGTTTTAGCAGGTCAGTGTTGAGGATTTAACCTTTTAGTTGTGTTTTGTTTGTTAGGATTTGTTAAAAGGTTGAATACGTTGGAATCATTAGTTTAGATGCGACTTCTGTACTCTCTAATGTTCGCTCCAAGAACTCCAGCTTCCCAAATCAGATCTTCTATGGTAGCTTAAATTGGAGTGCGAGTGAGACAAATTTGTCATCTGAGAAATTTTCAAGGTCTTTACAAAGTTTCCCAAAGTGAATGTTGAAGCCGAAAAAATCTAAAAGCAAGTTGTGCATCTATCAACTCTCATATGGCTTTTCTCTAAAGTAAAAGTGTGTTACTTCCCTTTTTTTACTTAGACAAGTGTCTAGTCATGGCAAGCTGGTGCACACTGGCCTAGAAAAAAAGAACAGCTTGTGTTGCTGAAGTTTCCTCCCCTGTCTAGTTATTTTTAAAATGCCCCATTTCCGCCATTGTTGTGGCATTGTTTTGACCTTACGCAGAACAATTTTCCCCAAGTCAAATTAGCTTTCACCATTCAAAGAAATGTTGTAATATAATAGTTTGACGGTTCTGCCTGTGAAATATAAAGAAATGGAAGGCCATGCCACTGGGGTTAATAATATTCCTCCTCTTCAACAAGTACCTTGGGATCCTAAGTGTCCTTGAAAGCAAACGGCATCTCACTTATGCTGGGCATCTTACAGCACTCATGGGTAATGGCAGTCTACTTTTCCAACTCTGTGCACACTGTATCAGGCTCATTCACATACGTCCTCATCTGGTACCGTTAACAAGGGTTGGTGGTAAAAAAGAATGCTAAATGTTTCTCCCGCTGTAATTTTTTTTTTCAGGCTTATGAGAATAATAACCAGTAGAGATAATTGGTAAAATCCTTTCCTTGCTATTATGTATTATATAATCTTCTTTGTACATGAGAAAAAGTATCTGCTGCAAGAGATCAATAGCAGCTCATCAGTCTTTCGAATGCACCAGCGTGAGAACTAAAGTCAGCCTTCATGCAAGTCAATGAGCACCTGGAGTGCTTTTCCCAGAGGCTGCTAAGTGTGCATAGCAAGGGACTACCAGGGAACTGCAGCAAGGTCTCACAACCTGCTTTGATAGGACAGAGTCAGGGAGGCTTCGTTCGGAGATGCTGGGCCCTCTGAGGTTTACACCACCTGTTTGTTTCCTTCCCCAGCAGCACAGATCTTACATGTCTTTCTGTGCCCAGCCTGCCGGGAATTGAGGTGTTAGATACAACAAAAAAGGTGACTGAGGAGTGCTGAGTTCGGGATTATGATTTATTAATCTTCACTCCTTTAAATTCCAAACTAACTGTGTGGGGCTCCGATGCGCACCCCGGGGAGTAATCTTACAACACAGAACAATTCAGATTCACCAAAGTCCCGTCTTCTCCAGCTGCCAAAGAATAGACAATATACCAGTACAGTGTTGCTAAGGGACATGGAGAACAAATAAGCTCTAAAGCCAAAAGTTCAAGAAGTTGAGGTCATTGACTAAAAGCTGTGAAGTTTGTCTTATGAGGACTGTATTTTAGCATTCAACAAAAAGCAGCTGCAGAAAACATCTTTGTCTGAGAAGCTATTTGCTTAAAAACTGAAAGTAAAAACTAATACATTGTAAAGGACTTATTCAAGTATTTGATGGAAAACAAAGTAAGGGAGTAGGTTATGGTAATATGAAAGTTAAGTATCATTACAGTTAATTTGGTCCCACCTGTGAGACTCCAAACATAAAAAAAAAGTCAAAGTCAAGTGTTCGGGTACAGTAGTGGCCTCAGGTGTACTTTTCTACCGTGGAGATTCATCCAGCAGGAGAGAAATATTTTTTTCTGCCAGACATTTCTTTGGCAATCTTTCACTTCTTGACTTGGCTGTGCTTTTGCATGTTCCAGGCCAGCCAACAAGGTAGTTAAAAAAGCAACAATGTTGAAACACGCACATTTCAGAGACTGTCGGATGATCATTTACGGAACTTCACACATAATGTTATGCGTCTTCAGCGATGTTGATGTGAGGACAATTTTTAAGTATTATTCTCAAACCTGTAAAGTCCATCGCTGTAAATATGCTGTAAACTTGTAAAACAGAAGATGCAATGTGAATTTGGAAACACTGAGGCCGTTCTGCATTTTGTAAAAATTGACTATCTCCTCAGAGCTGTCAGATGCATGCCAGATCTGAGTCTCACTGCATCTGAAGTCAATTATGAGCAGCCATGCCCCTTGGAAATGCATACATGTCACTGAGAATGTATTTCTATTGAGGTTACTTTGGGTTGTGTAATATAAAAGCCATCCATCATTACACATGTTGTGGTCTGTAGTCTGGTATGTCAGACAGTTATAAGAGTCATAAAATTGAGATAAAAAAAAAAACATAGCCGACACTATACAATTTAACATTTATGTACACATAATAAAAATGAGAAAAGAACATCTATCTATCTATCTATCTATCTATCTATCTATCTATCTATCTATCTATCTATCTATCTATCTATCTATCTA
>JAPTYR010018541.1:0-13561 GCA_029814505.1 Siphamia roseigaster | reverse complement strand
TATTCTTTTTCTAAATCCGTTTTTGACACCTGTTTATCTCCATATATCAGTTCTATCAACTAAACTCAGTAAAAACAGTAAAAAAAAAAAAAAAGTTGAATTTTTCTGAATATTTAAACTGAACCGTCCATTCAGAACATGACAGACAAAAACAGCCAAAGTGATGAATAAAACCCAACAAAAATGAATAATAAACCAATAAAATAATATTTAACATGAACAAAGTAAGACAAAAATTGAACAAAAGTGAAGAAAAAATAATAAAATGAAAAACAAAATGTAGAAAAATAAACAAAATAACCAACAAAACGAGCAAAAACATAGATATTTACAAAATTATAAATAACTACAAAAAATTTCAAAAGAAAGAAAGAAAGAGAAACTTTTAGCTCATGATTGTGACATTTTATCTCAGAATGATGCATTTCTAGTCTCATATTTATGACTTTATCTCTTAACTTTTTATCTCACAATTATGCATTTTTTGTCTCATATCTATTCTACCTGACAACCATTTTATTTTTAATATCATCATGATGACTTTTCAACTCAGTTGTGTCTTTTTTGTCCATTTGTCCTAAATGTCCTGTCCATACCCACTAAACTGTCCTACTGGGACCTGATCAAACGCATTATCTACAAACTAAGTCACTTTGAAAGGATTTAGTTTTGGATACTTTTAAAACTTCTATGGTTTTTCCTGCTTAAATAAGTATTATTTCTATCATTATTCTTTTTATCTTTAGAATAGAATAGAATAGACTTCATTGTCATTGCACATAAGTTACAATGAAATTGCATTTATTCTTATTTTTCTCATCTATATCTTTTTATCCCATATTTATGACTTTTTATCTCAATTGGGCCATTTTTATCTCAGAATTTTGACTCTTTTTCTCTTTATTATGCATTTATTATCTCATATTCATGACTTTATATGTCATCATTTTAACTTTTTATCATAATTTTGACTTTTTATCTCAAAATTATGCATTTTTAATATCATAATGATGACTTTTCCTCTCAGTTGTCTCTTTTTTGTCCATTTGTCCTAAATGTCCTGTCCATACCCACTAAACTGTCCTACTGTGACCTGATCAAACACATTATCTACAAACTAACTCACATTGAAAGGATTTATGTTTGGATACTTTTCAAACTTTTATAATTTTTCCTGATTAAATAAATATTACTTCATTCATGGAGACAAAAAAAAAATGCAGTTTTGCTTCTTTACTGTATTCCAGTTGAAAAGTTGTACTTTTTTTCTTTTTACTTCAGTAAAGGAGTTGCATCAGTACTTGTACTTTGACCAGAGTATTTTTCCACAGCAGTGGCTGTACTTGTACTGCAGTCCAGAATGTCAGTGCGTGTACCAGCTGTGGTTGTGACCTTGGGTTGCTGTTAGCTAACAGAACTGATATGGAAAAGTAAAGCGACAGAAGGATGCAGAACCAGAACAGAACACACCTGCTGTCTGGTCCTTCTTCCCACAGACTCACCCGAACACAGACTGACTTTGTCCAAATCCATTCATCCTCGTCCACAAACAACTTCATATCAAATGTAGAGCCATGGCCGGCATGTTCACATCCTTCTAACACATTTCAGGAAACACTTGAACCACGGTTGTCTTGGTCTGAAACACAGGCATGACTCTGCAGTCAAATTTACATCAGCAACTTCCTATTTCCACTTTCACCCCTGTTAGATTTGTTTTTAATTTGATCACATTTATGCTTTATTATTCTTAACTCTGTAAAGCTATGTTCCAGCAGATGTGTACTTGTATAAGAATCTTGTGTGCAGGAGAGAGCATGACTACAAAGAAGAACCAGACCCACTGCAGATAAGAGTGGGAACAACGTAAACACGGCCATCTGACCCTGCTGAGATGAAGAGGGGTCTGTAGTCCTGGTCAACGTTTTCGAGGCTCATATACATGTCTTACATGACATAACCCCCCTGTTTATAAGTGGTCTGAAACTATTTATGTTATGAAGCCATTTGTGGTTGTATGTGTCGGATTAGCAAGCTAACATGATACCATTTGTTTTCCGACCCCGCTTTCCAGAATAGCCTGTTAACTACATCCGTGCCGCATGTGTACCACCACCTTTCCTTGTGTTTACAGGTAACATAAAATTGTTTATATCGTTCTCACCTTTTTAAAAAAATGTATTAGTGTTATCACAGAAGCTTCAGTTTTGTTATCAGCTTCTGAGCTATTTGTGTCAGGATGCTAGCAAAGTGGTTAACAATGAGCTGCCACTCGATGAGCAGACATCTCCACCATGTTGCCTCGCTGCATTCATGTAGTGTATGTTTCACATGCAACTGTTAATTTGTTTTATTTTATATAGCGGAAAAGTCACTTTATATCCCCTATTACTACTAATAGAAATGTAATCACATGGTGTATCCCAAAGTGTCCAAATATTGTCATTATAATCTAATTTACCACTATACGATCAAATTGTAAACCCAGTGAGTTTTATGTTATGTCAGAATTGTTTTATGTTTTCAAATGATATTTTATGAAACTGTTTTTCATGTTATCACATGTACAGAATGTAGGAAGCAAATCTAGTAGTTATGATTTCTGTCCAACCCAACTTAATGTGTTTTATATTGCTTAGTGTTTCTCACACCCACACAAGAAATGAGAACATTCTGAAGTTTAAGCTGAATAGCCTGTTAACTACATCCGTGCCGCATGTGTACCACCACCTTTCCTTGTGTTTACAGCAATAAAAAGGGGATATTGCCGTGATCAACCTCGTGTCCTGTGGTGTTCATATGAGCCCCAGTGGGACGTCAACCAAACAAGTCACATTGGTGCCGTGACTGTGGAGTTGGACCTTCGCCCGACCTGGGACCGTTCTGGACATCGTTTTGTTTTGGTTTATGTGGTATTTCACAGAGCATTGCACTGTATAGACATTACAGATTGTTCTCATTTTATTTTGTTTATTTTTTTTCTTTTACTGAAACGTGACTTTTGATAGTATTGTGTGACAGAAATTCCACAATGAATTTTTCACCTCAGCCTTTTGGTACTCCACATAGTCCTTCTATGGGTAGGGGAAGAGGGCTTCCAGTTTTGGGGTTTGACAGTCCTGTTCAGGTTGGTAATGGTCATGTCGTGGGAGATAGCGATGCTACAGAGGCCCCTTTAGTTAGTGGGGACAGGGCTTCCTCTCTTAGCCACTACGTTGAACATGCACCACAGGTTGTTTCACAGGTTACTGACCCATTTAGTCTGCCTTCCCCTACACAGCCGTCTATGCTAGTGAGTCAGATGAGTGATGTAATAAGAGATATTGGTCAACAACTGGCAGATAGCATTCTTGGACGCCTCAGTACGCTACAGACACCTGCACCTGCAGCTTTGTCACCTACTGCTTCACATGCTCACTCCGCACCCACACACATGTTCACCACGCCTGCCCCAGCAACACCCACTGCTTCACATGCTCACTTTGCACCCGCAAGCACATTCACCACACTTGCCCCTGCAACACTCGCTACGTCGCATTCTCTTTCCATGCCTGGAGGCACCTCTACTTCACCTACAATGCCCATTACTTCACATGCTGGGTTTATACCCATGATTACATCCACTGCACTTGCTCCTGTGTCATCCCCTACCACACATGCACAGTTCATGCCCACATACGCACCCACACAGAGTCTGGACATGTCACAAGTTCAGTTTGTGCCTCACAGAAAGGTGAAGGAGCCTCCTGTATTCAGAGGTGACAGCTCAGACACAGTGAATGTTTGTGAGTGGGAAGATTTGATGAGATGCTATGTGAAGAAGATGAACTTGAGAGTTGACCAGCAAGCGGAGGAAATACTTACACATCTGAGAGGCCGAGCTAGAGATGTTGTGAAGTTTGGAACAAGGAATAGTGGCGTCGATGTCACTCAGAATCCAGAGGCCATCTATAGTCTGCTACATAAACATTTTGCCACTATCCCCTGTTCCTCCCTCCCACTAGCAGATTTCTACACCACTCTGCCACATGCTGGTGAAGATGCCTATAACTACTGGCTGAGACTCAACAGGGCCGCGGATGTTGCCGTTGACCGTCTCAAAGACCAAGGTAAATCACTGGACAATCCTGGTTTGGAAGCGACACACATGTTCATCACTAACTGTCCATCCAAAGAGCTAGCCATGACGTTCAGGTCCAAGACAATTGATAAGTGGTCTGCTGAGGAGGTCCAAGCCGTGCTAGATGAGTACCACCTCGAAGTCCGTTTGAAAGGTGCTGCCTCTGCCTCTGTTGTGTGTAGAGCGCCTAGTGACAATGTGCATGTCAACGCCGCTGGTCTGGTGGACACTGGGATGCCTTCATCCTACCAGCAACCCACCACTGCAGCCAACCCCAGTGATGCTTCTGCCCTTGACCGTGTCATCTCTATGCTGGAGAAAGTTTTGCTCGAGAAGTCCACCCGAGCCCAGCCCATGCCAAACAGGCACTCCAAGCCTAAGCTTCCTAAGATTGATGGCCTGAATAGTCTGCCTTGCACTGTATGTGGGGATGCTACTCACACTGCCCTGACGCACTGCCTTAACAACAAGCTCTGCTTCCAGTGTCACTCACCTGACCACCCCAGACAAAAATGCCCTCTGCTGAAGCCTGCTGAGTCGGGAAACTGATGGATCTGCGTCCAGGGGAGGACGATGCAGATCAAGTTCACTCACCTCCCAATGAGAATGACTATGAATCCACATACATGTCATTGCAGTCCACACTGTCTGCCAATACAACAGTAATTTTTCAGGGTCAGCATAGAGTTCAAAAGTCTGATTGTCTGTTCTACACTGATGTGTTGGTGGCGAATGTTGCACTTAAAGCGATGGTCGACAGCGGTTCGATGGCGTGCACTCTGAGTGAAGCTGCAGAAGCTCGCCTCCTCCAACACCGTAGTGACCTGAGGGAATGGCCTGCTGACGATGTCATCATTGTTGGATGTGGAGGTCATCAAGTTAAGCCTAAGGCAATTTATGAAGTGGACGTGGTGGCCTATGACTGCAAAATGGTCATCCCAATGCTTGTTGTCCCTGGGCAGACTGACGATGTGATACTCGGCAGTAATGCAATCAAAAAGATACTGCAGCTGTTGAGAAAGACTGACAGCTACTGGCGGCTCATGTCCACACCAGCTGATGGTGATGATGAGGACTGTCATCACTTTCTTTCTCTTCTGTCCAACACTGAGAGATGGAAGGGGGAGACAGTCCCAGACAAGGTTGGCACACTGAAGCTACAAAAGTGTGTTGTGCTACAGCCGCAGAGCGAACATCTCGCATGGGGCAGACTGCCAGTATCAGCACCTATATCAGTGGGCAGTACAGTGATAGTTGAGCCAACCACAGCGAGATGCAAGCCCAGCAAAGTCCTTGTGGGCAGAGTTGTGACGCCAATGTGGGGTGACAGATGGCTGCCAATGAAACTCATCAACCCCACTTCCGAGCATGTCGTGTTGAGAAAGAACACTAAACTGGCAGATGTGTTTCCCTGTATTGCCACCGAAGATCTGTCTCAACCCAGCATCATTCGGTCTTTGCCCCAGTCCCTGTCTGCTGCCCAGACAACAATGTCAAAGGCTGACATTTCAGCTGCACTGGCAGAACTTGGTCTTCAGGATCTGGACCTGGATGCATGTGAGGTTTCAGACCTGTGGAGAGAGAAGCTCCTTCACATCATTCAGAAGTATGAAACCATCTTTTCTCGTCATAAGCTGGACTGTGGTGAAGCGTCTGACTTTGTGCACAAGATACACCTGGTGGATGAGAGGCCATTCCGCTTGCCTTATCGCAGAGTGCCGCCCAACCACTATGATAAGCTGAGGACTGCCATCAGTGATATGGAGGAGAAAGGCATAATTCGGAAGTCCACCAGTGAATATGCGTCTCCACTTGTCCTCGTTTGGAAAAAGAATGGAGATTTACGCATCTGCACTGACTTCAGGTGTCTCAACGCCAGAACGCTGAAGGATGCACACCCGCTGCCTCACCAGGCTGACGCACTGGCTGCTCTTGGTGGCAACGCTTTTTTTTCCACCATGGATCTGACGTCGGGTTTCTATAATGTGCCTCTGTGTGAAGAACACAAGAAATACACTGCTTTTTCTTCTCCCTTTGGTCTACATGAGTACAACCGAATGCCTCAAGGCCTGTCCAATAGCCCCGCTACCTTCATGCGCATGATGCTGTCAATCTTCGGCGATGAAAACTTCACCAGCTTGCTGTGCTATCTGGATGACCTCATGGTCTTTGCCCCTACAGAACAGTTGGCGCTGGAGCGTCTGGAAATGGTCTTCTCCCGCCTTAGAAATCACAACCTCAAGTTGGCCCCTAAAAAGTGCTATCTCATGAGAAAGACTGTGCGGTTCCTTGGGCATGTAATTTCTGAGGACGGAGTGCAGACAGACCCTGCAAAGGTTGAGGCCATTAGCCAAGTCCAAGTATCAGACCTGATGGACAGTGATGGTGCCACACCCTCACAGAAAAAGATTCGATCTTTTTTGGGCATGGTCCTCTACTATCAGCACTTTATTGAGGACTGCTCAGCCAAGGCCAGGCCACTTTTTAAGCTCCTCTCAGAAGAGAAGTCTGACAGTAAAGTCCATAGGGGGAGGAAGCCAAAGAAGAAGCCTCAAAACTTTTTAAAGCTCAAACCTGATGACTGGACCCCTGGGTGTCAGACTGCCTTTGAGGCCCTGAAGCATGATCTGTTGAATGCTGTGACACTGTCCCACCCTGACTTTGGGAGGCCTTTCATTTTGGCTGTCGATGCTTCATTTGATGGCATTGGTGCAGTCCTCTCCCAGCTGTTACCAGGTGAAGACATCGCTAGGCCTGTTGCCTTTGCCAGCAAGACTCTGTCGCATGCCCAGTTAAACTACCCCGCCCATAGGCTCGAGTTCCTAGCGCTAAAGTGGGCCATATGTGATAAGTTTTCTCACTGGCTGAAGGGGGTCCATTTCACCGCATGGACAGATAACAACCCACTGATGTATGTCCTTACCAAGCCAAAAGTAGATGCCTGTGAACAGAGGTGGGTGGCCAAGCTTGCAGCGTATGACTTTGACCTGAGGTATGTGCCTGGGCCCAAGAACACTGTCGCTGATGCCTTGAGTCGGGAGCCATTCGTCAAGTCATGCATAAGTCACCGCCTGGTGAGGGAGCCCTACCTGTTGCTGTTAGATGACACAAGTGGAGTCGTCCAGACTGGGGTGCAGGATGCTTTTCGGCTTACTACCAACTGCCAAAGTGTGGAAGTCGGTGCTGCCTGTGCTGATGCTGCCCGGTGTCCTGACCAGGAACCCCACCCGCCATTGAGTGAAGCCTTCAGTTCGGAGGAAGTGTCGGCGGTATTGGATGCTCACCAGGTTGGTGGTGTCTCACAGCTGCTGTGTCCAGACGTTGAGTCGCTGCAACTGCCAGACGAGGACCCTTCAATTGTCATCCCACAGAGTCAATTGCACAATCTGCAACAGCAAGACAGTGTCATCAGCAGAGCCCTCTACTTCATTCAGCGGCGTAGGCGACCAGATGCACGCGAGAGAGCTGCTGAGTCAAGCTGTGTCCTCAGGCTGCTGAAGCACTGGAAGAAGCTGAGAGTTCGAGATGGACTTCTCTATCGAGTGAAAAGAGATCGACACATGAGCAGGAAGATATTTCAGTTTGTTATTCCTGACGCGTTGAAACAGCAAGTCCTTCACGGCGTCCATGATGCTGCTGGTCATCAAGGCCGAGCCAGAACACTTGCTTTGGCCTCTCAACGGTTCTTCTGGACAGGCATGCAGAGGGACGTTATGTACCATGTACAACGCTGCCAGAGATGCATCTTGGGCAAAACTCCTGAGCCTGACGCCAGAGCCCCTCTTGAGACCATCCGCACCTCAGCACCTATGGAATTAGTGTGCATTGATTTTTGGACGGCAGAGTTGAATGACAGGAAAACTGTTGATGTCCTTGTCGTGACTGACCATTTTTCTAAGCTGGCTCTTGCCTTCCCTTGTCGTAATCAGTCAGCCAAACAAGTTGCCCGCTGTCTATGGGACAAATTTTTTTGCATCTACGGGTTTCCCCAAAGAATCCACTCAGATCAAGGAGCTAACTTTGAAAGTCGGCTTTTGAAAGATCTACTAGAGATGGCAGGTGTGCGCAAATCCCATACGACTCCGTACCATCCCATGGGTAATGGCATCACAGAAAGGTTCAACAGGACGCTGGGTGGCATGATCAGGGCCCTGCCGCCCATATCAAAGTCCAGATGGCCGCAATTGCTGCAGACATTGACTTTCTGCTACAACTCCACAATACATGAGACAACAGGCTTCGCGCCTTTTTACTTAATGTTCGGACGGACCCCACGTTTGCCTGTCGATGTTATGTTCCATCATGTCTTGAAAGACACCAGTGTTGTCAGCCGCCATGAGTTTGTACAGCGCTTGAAGAAAGACCTCTCTGACGCAGCTCTAGTTGCACAACGGAACTCCAGCAAGCAGCAAGACCGCCATGCCGAGATCTATAATCGGAAGGTCAGAGGAGGACCACTGGCAGTGGGCGATAGAGTGCTGTTGGCGAACCGTGGTGAAAAAGGGAAGAAGAAGATTGCTGATCGGTGGGACTCAACGCCTTTTGACGTGGTGTCGGTCAAATCTTCAATAAACGTGTACAGAATCAGAGATGCCGTCACAGGAAAGGAGAAAGTTGTGCACCGAAACTTACTGCTCCCAGTCGATTTTCTGGTACATGCAGAAGAGCATTCAGCATCACTTGGAGGCTCACAATCTGCCGTGTCCCTTGAGGGTGCTCAGAGCTCTGTTGTATTAAGCTCAGAGGCTGTACAGAAGCGCACCATGGACTGGCTCATGCAGTCACCAAGTCAGGCTGGCATGGAGCACGGGGATGTCCCTGATGAGGAAGCTGTTGAGCAAGACTTGCCAATGAGCATGGATGAAGCTCAGTCCGACAAGCTACCAGATGATGTCTCCATGGACTCTCTGCCAGACCCACCTTCACTACAGACCTCATCACATACAGCACATCCTCACATTGAGCCAGTACACAACATTACACACATACCTACTGACACATGCATTCCTCTCCCTGGCCCTCCAGATGCTAGCGAGGTTGGGTCAGAGCATGCAAGCTTTACATGTCATCAGAGTGTGCCAGCCCCATTAGTTAGGACTAGGTGTGGGAGAAGCATTAGGCACCCACATAGACTTATTTGTGAGATGTAAACCCAAAAGCTTTTGGGACTTGCAGGGCCTCTTATAGGATATGTTTTTGGTTTCAACCACTTTGGTCCTCATGGGAGTGCTGTACAGACAGTCTGATTCCCGTATTTTGATTGTTTTTTTTTTTTCTTGCCTCTCTGTTGTCTAAGGCTTAACTTGAAGTTTCACAAGAGCTAAGACATGTACACTCGTGAGATGTAGATGGCATCTCTTTTATTCTGTGATAGGTATTGGGGTTGGTGCCACCCCATTCTTACACACTTCTTATGGAAGAATTCCTGATATTGATTTTAGTACATCAGTGCTCAAGATCCACAGTCCTTATTCTCTCTTTCTCCCTGTCACTCGCTCTCTTTTCACTTTGCGCTACCTTGTTAATGTTCGGTGTGTCATTTTTGCATAATTTTAGGGGGGTGTATGTAACAGGGTACGTCAGTTCTTGGTACAGTATAAAATTATTTAAAATGGTACAAGAGCGCCCTCTGCAGGTCTCCTCTCTCAGTTGTTGTGGTGGTACTTGCGCTCGGTTTACCTCAGAACATTCTGAAGTTTAAGCTGAATAGCCTGTTAACTACATCCGTGCCGCATGTGTACCACCACCTTTCCGTGTGTTTACAGCAATAAAAAGGGGATATTGCCGTGATCAACCTCGTGTCCTGTGATGTTCATATGAGCCCCAGTTGGACGTCAACCAACCAAGTCACATATATTGACTTTTAATTTACCAGTGAGCTCATGCAGGCCGGTCAGGGCCAGCTATCGGGACAGATGTGGCCCCCGAACCTTACTTTGTCCAGGTTTTCGTTAACATGAAGGAGAACCGGCACAGTTGGCGTTGGTGAATGTTTTGAAAGTCAGACCCTGTTAGCGATCCAACTCCTGAATTCAACATGGCCCAGTACTTTTCTCCGTATCATGCAAGTGTCAATGTTTGAAAAGAAGGCGATAAACAACGTTTTAAACCCATTATTCCCATGTGTTGATAGGATGAGTGGCTCCGCGGGTCTGAAACGGTTCAGATCAGTGGATGGTTCTGGTCTCTGGTGGGGGTTTGGGTCTTTATGGGTCCTCCTTTGGTTTACAGGTGTTTCTGTGCCTGGAGAATCTGACCGCGTTGACGCCGTACGTGTCGGCGTCCTGTTGACAGTTGAAGCCTCTCTTTGTGCATCATCTAAGTGCATCATTCTTCGTCCCGGTGTTGTTGTGGGTGGTTGCGTGCGTCTTTGTTCCTCTGTTAGTTCAGGTGTCCGGCCTCTCTGCTGGTCGCTGATGGATTCGATGGGATCCCACTGGGCAGAGTTTTCTGCCTTTTCAACAGCCCACAGCAGCCAGTCCACAGGAAATCAATGGCACGTAAATTTGCAGCCACTAAAGAGGACACGGCCAGAAGCTCTTCCCCTCTTTGCTAAATTGACGTTTTTGTTGTTGCCTTCCCGTATTAGCAGGCAGAAGAATAGACGGATGCTGACTGAGGACAGTGTGTGGGCGGTTTAAGGTGCAGAGTGAAAGAAAACAGCAGATTATTATGGGCTCATTGCAGACTGCATCCCTTCGTTTCCATCTCTGATGGCTGAGGCGGGAGGGAGGTATTTTTAGTTTAGTTTTTAATGCAGGTTTGACGACGCTGCCACGCCGTGCCAAGCCGGTGGCGTGCGGGTATTGCCAAATCACATACCAACACAAATGTAGACGTACGACGGCTGAGGAGCTTACGAATCATTAGGAAAGCCAAAATACAAACCATCTGTCTGCCAGACTGGTTCTGTGGGAAACCGTCTCAGCTGTTATGTGGACGTTTAGGCTCATTTATTATCTGTGTGTTTTGATGTTTATTCCTGTTTAACCATTAACCCGATAAGTCAAGGTTCGAGTTATATTTTAGTGACATTTAGGGCAAAAAAATTAATTTCGGTTTCATGGACACAAAATATATCAATCAGGGGTCAAAGTTTCTCAGGAATCTTAAAATGGAATCATTTATGCAAAATCTTTTTTGATTTTTGATTATCATTGAATAAGTTTGTAAATATATGGAAAATTGGCAGACGTTTTCTAAAACAAATATGAAAACTTGGCCAAAAAAAAAACTTGATCTCAATTTATTAATGTTATTAGGCTTAAATAATGTAAACTGCTTATAGCCCATACAGTATAAATGGGTAAGTGATTAAATTTTGGTTGCTCTACATTGACAATTGAATGAATGCAAGTTTTTATTTATTTTTTTATAACAGCATGTATTTTTTTCACCAACTGAAAATTGATGGGTTAGGGTTAGGAATAGTTAGAATTTTACTGAACTAATGTTGGAATACACTTATACGTTTTGTACTGCTTTATTCCCAACTAAATTACAGAGATATGGATGTATAGTACATGCATATTTACAATTAAATCAACTCTATAGGGTGAATCAAAAGCCAAATTCTTACCTAGAGTCTTAAAATTTCCAAACAAAATTTCCAATGGACACTGGTCACTGGTATGACATCATTTCTAATTGCAACCACTGAAACAGATCCTCATTCAAAAGAACAACATTCAGCTTTTATTCTAAGGTTAATAAAAAGCAAGTAACCAACAATTTACAAGCAGCAACAGGATTAATGTGTGCATTTAAATTATTTCGTCACCAAAATATGGTAATTTTCACTTACTTTTCAGCAAATATCAAGCAAAAGGTAACCAGAGGGCTAGTGATACACAATTATTGGCGCTATATTCTAAAACTACTATTATTTTTACAAGAAAAACACAAGACATTGCATGTAAGGTACCTGTTTATTCCACAGTATTTTTTTTCACACTGATGTCACAAAAACTTTCAAACTTTCAACCTTGTCATAAATACTACCAGTGTCACAGATAACTGTTTTGACAATTGTTTTGCACTTTTTCTCCCAGTAAACAACTCAACTTTATTGGCAACTTTATTAAAATCATATTTACAATATAAACCAATTGTAAATGTGCATAATGAAACTTCAAGATTATAGAAATAAACTTTAAACTATTTTCATGCACTCAAACCTTATTCTAGTATAATCCAACTGTCAATGAACTATACAAGCTGGAAAAATATCAATTAAAAACAGCCAAACTTAACAAAACCATGATAAATCACATAAGTTGAACACTCCAAACCAGCACTATCATAAATAAATGAACTGTCGACTAATAAAAGTAGGTTTAGATAAACAGGACCCCTTTAAAAATATATAACTACCACACAAAAGCCAAATGCACATCTGTAACTGGAGTAAAATTATGGAATAACTTGGATGAAGAATTAAAAACATGTGCTTCCGTCACCACAATTAAAAGGATGTTTAAAACTAAGGCATTTGTAAATATAAAATATTACAATTAGCCAATTATCTGTATGAATCTACAATCATCTGTTTTATTATTATTAACTGTGCCGTTTTGTTTTGCTTATGCATCGTTCTTTCTTGTAAATGGTGTAGGTATAAATAAGCTGTTTCTTCCGCCTACGCCTTTTTGTCCACATCGGTCTAGAGATCAAACTGTATGTGAGTAAATATCATATTTTCTTAAATGAACAAATAAAATTGCTACTACTATTACTATAAATAAATGTAGAAAGTGGTAAACTTTACTATTAAAGCTCATTTATGCTTCCATGGGACTTAATTCCATATGTTATTTTAAAACTACATGAATGTTAATCAGTGGCTGGAAATGACAAACATTTGCAAACTTCCGTAACAATAATAAGAAACATGACAGTGGAGGAAGTTGTGACCATGTTCATGTTAAGAAGAAAGGAAAGACGAGGCTGTGCTCGAAATGACAGAGGTCTTCGTCAGTGTTTGGTTTCTTTATTTTGTCAAAAATCCATTTGGTGTCAACGATACTGACCAAATATGAACACTACCTGTGGAATAATATAGAATTTTGACCAATAATCTGAATCTAAATCTGAGCTCAGCAGATCTTCAGCTATCATTTTAACCCTCTCAAGGAAGACATGACAGATTTGCAACAAATATCTGTCTGATCTTTTCTGTTGCGACAACTTAATTTGGTCCTGAGAGGCTTAATGGTAATTAAATAAATAAAAAAAAAACATAATCAGTGGTAGTTAACCAGACATTGTAAACAGAGAAACGACAAGACAGACATCAGACAAAACAAAAACAAACCCAGAACAGAGACAACAACAGAGTAATGACAAACAAAAATACTAATTTTGTTTTTTCTTTTTTCTCAGACATAAGTGGGTGTCTCTCACCTGACATGTTTCGGCGGTAATCCTTCCGCCTTCATCAGA
>JAPTYR010016841.1:0-13040 GCA_029814505.1 Siphamia roseigaster | reverse complement strand
CCTGATGACACTGCGGCAGGATGATCACAAATCTGAGACCACCACTCGCTGTGAGGCCGAATTCACTTTAGGATTCAACAGAGCTGCTGAATGAGAGGAGAACCTGCCACTCAAAAGTCTTATTGATGAAATCCTGAGCAAAAAGAGTCTGATGAGAGGGTCACTGAGTGAAGGTAAAAGTATATCCAGTGAAAATCAATTTTAGTATAAGCACATTCACAACGTAGAGCAAAAAAATTAAGTAAATACACTTTCACTACTTACAACATTAATTTAAATAAAAGAATTGTGCAAATGTCTTACACCACCTCTGGTTTTGTTTTTTTGCAGGGTTGAAATGACATTTATTTTATAGTTTATTTTACTTTACTTCAGGTACAACAAGTAATATGGGAAATGTGTGCACCACCTTAGAAGACACACAAATATGAACTAAATGGTTGTAAAAGGTTAAAAACACTATTTAGTGTGACCTCTGTCCTCTCAACAAGAAACAACACAAACATCTGACGTCTTGAATGACACCTGGTACAAAACAAAAAAAAAAAATGTACACCGTAAATTTCACATTGACTGAACAAAAAGGGTAAAATACATATTAAGTACAAAGGGAGGTCACACTAAATGCTACCACTTTGTTTTATAGAAGTTGTTTTTCCCCGAAACCTTTGTTTTTACCACTGTTCATTCTTCGCATGCATCCAAATTGTATCTTTATCAGAAACTGAGAAATGTGCGTGCGTGCGTGTGTGCGTCCGTGCGTGCGTGGTCATTAGTTTTGTTGGCATTTTGCTAAACCAACAACGTAATGCTGCCCTTTAACTTTTGCCCATTATTCTAGACATAATAACTAATTTTACTGATTATAACTTTAATAGCAGTGGAGTCAGTGTGAGAACATGAATGTCAACAATGATAACATGATGAACTGTTTTACCTTCAAAAAGGATGCTGGTCATTTAATACTGTTCCAACTCCTATTAAAGCACACTTTGACTATACAACTCATTAAATATTTGACGTCCCATGCCTAAAGTTCTCAGTGTCCTCTTTTTTATTTTTCCTGCTCAAACAAATTTGATGAAATGCGCAACATCTGTGGTTCTTATGAAAATAACAGTCGTAATAGTTGAAATGGAAGCAAAAGTACTACTGTACAGGGTGTGAATGAATAATTAGCATTCAGGGTGACTGCAGGATCATGTGACTCTTGGCAGAATTTCCAAGTTCTGGCCCAATGGACAGAGAGTACTCTACAGGGGAGTCCCTGGGGAGCGAGACATGCTGGGTTTCAGAAGGGTTATTGGACTGTGCTGTCTCTCTGACTGTGAGCCACTGGGGACCAAAGCAGAGGTGCCTGATGGTGCACTGAAGCCTGAGTGTGACACCTGGGCTGTCTGTCATGGCCACAAACACAGACAATGTGACACTTGACAGGATAGGAGTTGAGGCTGCAACACCAGAAGTCAAGACCCAGCTGACAGTCAGGATGAGACGTATGCAGTTCAACTCAATAATTTCCCCGACACACTTAAATCTAGGCCTGTTTGTCTCCCATCGTCTCCTTTCTTGGGCTTTCATGGCCCTTTAAATAAATCAGGGTCCTGAGGAGGCTGAACCCATCAATTAGAGTCGTCTGATGAGACTGTGTGTGTATTAATCAACAGTGTGAGGCGTGTGACAGGCCGAGAAGAGACAGGATGAAGGGCTGCAGTGCCAGAGAGCTTTAAGAGGAGCTTTGACAAACAGGCTCTAAAGATGAATTTCCCGGTCTGCATTACTAAACTAAACTGATATCCAATTATGTTCCCTACATCGACAAGCTAACGGAGCAGCTGTACGGAGACTAGGCTCGCAGTGTCAGACTTGGCCAGGCGCGAGGCACAGAAACCCAGGACCTTGAAGGAGATGTCACAAGGAGGCCGGAGTCAGTCGCTTGAGTGAGCGATGGTCCACACGCTTGCCTGAAAGCATGACATTGCCGAAGGGGGAAAAACACCATTTTATCATTCAGTGCGATTCGCACCCTCTCTCCCTGTCAAACATGCCATATGTCCCCGTCACAGGTCGTCTTGCTGGCTTATCGAGTGTGACAGGGCTATTCACACACTGCTCCCAATCAGACACCATCTCCTGCAGAAAAAAATCCCCACCATAGCACAGTGACAGGCTGTCAGGCAGAGGGCACCAACCTCCACAGGGCCTTGGCTGAGAGTCTGCCCATCTGGGGAGGGGGCAAAGGCCAAGGGTTAGGATGGGAGACACAAGGCGGGCATCTACACTCACCTCATGCACACCCGTACTGTCGACATGTTATTCTTCTTTATTCAATCAACGGCGAGGCAGCTGTAACATTAAACATAATGTATAGGAGAATACAGGTCCATAAGCACCAAACAACAAACACATAAAATTTTACTGCCGCTGATGAGGTTATGTGATCACTCTGGTATATCTGTCTGTCCGTCCATCTGTCTGCAGGGAAACACAAAAACTACCGCACCGATCGTCATGAAACTTGGTGGAAAGGTATGAGATGGACCCCATAAATTTTTAAGTAGACCCATAAAAACTGGAAACTCTGAGATCCTTTTTCATTTTGTTTAACACTGAGAGCCCCAGGAAAATGTTCAACAGTAATATTCTGTTAAACTAGAATTTGACTGATGAATTAGAAAGTAGAAAGCTATACTAACAAGTGACAACAATGAACAAAAAGGAGGAAGAGTCTGCCTTCATGGAGGTCTGCGCTCTGAGTGACCTTCCAGCTTAAGTATGAAACCAGGTCTGTTTCATGTTAAGTTTACATCCTGCTCTCAATAAGATTAAAACAATCCGAGAGAGAGCTCTTCAGATTTTTTAAAATAAGTGCTCTGTGAGAAGAATTTGCCTTGACATTTCACAGGATGATGCAGCCATTGTGACTTTAAAATAGATTATTTGCCTGACAGGAAGCTGAAGTGGTATGTAAACCTCACCTGGGACTTTACATTGTGACCTGGTGACCAGCCTATTTTCTTAACCGCTCGACCATACAGGCCCCTCATGTGGTATGCCAATCTGAGGCGACCAGGCAGGACAAACAGAGGTCACTCAAATCCCCATGTAGGGTGAACAACCTCAGTGCTTTGAAGAGGAAGATTTTCCTCTGTCAGTGCACTTCTGGAGTCTGCAAATGTTTACTTTGACGCCAAAGATTCTCAGTGGTACTTAGCCACTTGGCTCCAAACACAATAACACTGCAGATGCTGAATATATTCACTAAGTGAGCAATCAGTTGCAAAGTGGGCTGAAAATTACACTTATCCCCCCTGTGATGATATGCATAGAGAAATAAATCAGAGAGCAAGAGATGGAGCAGAGGGGCAGAGGGGAGAAGTAGTATCACCTGATCTGTCTTATCTTAAAAAAGCGACGGGATGTGTCACCTCAACTCTTCAGAAAAAGAGATAGAACCCTCCTGGCAGATTTTTATAGAAAAGATTTCTGTGAAATGATTGCTAATCTATGCAAAAAAGCAATCAGTAACTCATTCATAATGCATGAGCAACGAGATACCAATTTTGCAACGCTTTCAGATTATTAGATGTTATCGTGAATGCAGCAGATGAAATATGAACACTCCTACCTGTCCCATTGTAATTACACGGCTGCAGAGGTTTAGAGATACACTAGATGGGAGGAAAATGTGTAGAAAGACACATACAGACTGACAGACAGACAAGCGGATAGAACATCCATTACATCTGAGTGCAGATAGCTCGAGATGGGAATATTTGTTTCTAACAGCTTTATGTATCCATTTGTGCCATGATTTATCAACCTAAAAGCTGTGGTTTAAGTACATCTGGCTGACATTTTAATGGTCCATCAATCACATGGTGTCATATGATAACATTTTGATTATCCTCCTCCCCTAGCATAAGAAAAAAAACTGAATCCAATGAATTGGCTGCAATCCCAGGGAAATGATGAGAACCTATTTCTAATTCAAAGGAAGTTCAAAGTATGAATGTTAGATAAGCTGCTTCTCAAATTAATGCAAATCAAATTTCATTTAGGATATTTTTGTTCTGTATGGGCCCTAATGTACTGAATATATTTCTGTGCCAGTTTCTAAACTGCAGTTTAAAGCCTGACTGAAAAATAACCACCAGTCTGGATTAAAAGCATCATACGTATTGGATGTTATTGTTAGCAAAGTAAAATGTATTTCAAAACTAATACACATCATTAATGTAAGAAATCTCATCCTGAATATTCAGAAAAGAAAACTACTAGTAACTATGTATGTGAGATTTTCTTTTAACACAACAGGAGAACAACTAGGATGAACTCTGAACAACGACTTTGAACCCCTGCGTTTTATCAGAGTGATTTTTAACAGAACTGGTTCCATATGTAACAGAGACTGGCAGACTTGTGCTTCCTCCACTGTTTAAACATAAGACACCAAAGCACGACTTTTTAAGCTTCAGTGTTAACGTGTCTGGATTGCACCTGGAAGCCTTGTGAAAAGCGCTGACAGATTTCATACTTTCTACATTCGAGGCAAGTTCGACACAGGGGATTTCCTCTTAAAAAGGAGCATAGCGAGGATGAAGGGTGGTATAAAAATCAATGAGGCTTTTCAAAGGCAACAAGAAAAACCATCGCCTTAGCCTGCAATTAAACAAGAGAGCTCCTAGCACTGAGGGATGACGGAGTGTGTAGCAGGTGCCCTCTACTTCACAGAATCAATTATAGGATCAATACAATGACATGATACAATTCCATGATGGAAAATAAAACGTGGGCTGGGAGTCGCATTGTGTCATGTGTTTCAGATGTTTACAATAATCCAGCTCAGACAGGTTCAGACACTGCAGGCTTATTTCATAAACATCAGTAAAACCCGACAACAGACCAAACAGATGAGACGTTGCTTGAAATGTTGTCTAATGAATTGCATAAGGCAGTGGGTTATTCACAAAGGGTTGGAATTCGGATAAATTAAGAGTTTGCAAGATGATTGTGCTGAGAATGAAATACAGGGTGCAAATAAAAATGGCTTAGATTGATTTCATTCATAAAACATCACAAGACATTATACATTATATGGACAAATATACTGGGACAATCGCAACAGCTCGCAGCTTATGATTATTATGGATCTGAAATATGATATTATTAATTATTATTATTATAAAAATGTTAATCAATAATTACAATGACAAATGTCAGGCCAAAATTTCCTTTACGTTTACAGGTATGTTTTTGTTCCTGAGTTAAGAGAAACCAATAAAATGGCCAGAACATGACAAATATCTAAAACTATCAAAAACTATTCTGAAGTATTTTGTGACACTGATGACAATGTAAACAAAATTAACCCTAAAGAGGCACTGCAGTGACATTTATCACAATTCAAAATCCGTCATCATTTTACAGGGCTCTACCAGTGATAAAACATCCACATTAAATAATGCCCCTTACCTTTCTTCTTAAGGTGTATCTTGCAACATCAGGTGAGAAATTCAAGGATTTCCCCCCTTTTATGCATCTGCTTAAACTTTAACGGTTTGTGATTAGCCTTTGACCTATACCCTCCATCACATTTCATGCAAATGGATGGAGTATTTATTTATTTATTTTTTTTTTTTTACAGGCAATTCCATTACTTCTCTGGCAAAAGTAATTAACTTAAATGCAAGTCCAAGAAAATAAGTAAGGGCAAAATTAAGTTGAGTGAAAAACAATTAATAAGTAGTTATGTTTAAAATTCAATACCTGCTTTATTCAGTTTAAAAATTGAAAAAAAAAAATAATACATTATTGTAAATTTTTGTTCTATTTTTTGTGATTTAATATTCAATGATTCATAAATTAGTTGTCAAATCATCTGCTACATGTCGTATAAATAACGGTTGTGTGAAGCCCTGTGCAAAATATTTTCTGATTGTCTTTTGACAGATTAAGTTAAAGTTTTTTTTTAATTAAACTAGACAAGGGTGACAACAAGCTAGAAAGAAACTTTAAGAGTTTTGATTCTGAAAATAAAATCCCAGATGTATTTTGTAAGAAAATCTTATGTCACATTGGATAAACAAGGGTATTATGACGAGCTAAGACTAAAGGGACAATCCAACATTTGTCCCTAAAACTAAATCTTCTGACTTCTCTGACAGCACCCTTGTACCCTGCTGTGTTAATCTGACCCTTAGTACTAACACCATCCGACCCCCCATCCCCCCCTCCAAACACACACACACACACACACTGAAAGGGCAAACACCCCCTACCCCCAGGATGATCATACAGCCCATCATGACTGAGAGCAGCTCATGATCTTGACGTTGCCTGTGTCAGTGAACACTGCGAGAAGACAAACTGCATCCCAGGTCTTATTACGTTCAAATTAATTAAGAAATTATTCACACGCAAAGGTTTAAACATCTGCCCAATCTGGGAACGGATATACCTGATGTAGGAGGCTGTACGTGCATTTGAGCCCTGTTAGTAAAACCGTTGGCCATCAGCAACATGATATCTTGTCAGTCAAGTCTAATTCTGTATTCAAACTTAATGGCTCCTGACAAGTATTTCACCAGTCGACTGAGAAACCAGAGGGAAAGTGCCACAGTGAGCATGACCACTCAGCAAATTCACATTTAACATTTCATTCCTCCTGCCTGGACAAAATGAATTATACATCCTTGATTCTCCCACATTGATCCATCAGGACAAAACTCCCTAAACGTAAAATGTTAAATGATTTGTGAGTCTCCTAGTTTCACCCCTGGGACAGCCCCTCTGTTTCCACTGTATCTCTCCAATACTGACATTCTCCCTCTATCCTTGACCCCCTTTCTGACTCCCTCTGTTATCTGAAATAATCTCAGGGCCTCCTTAGATTCTATTCATCAGAGCAGAAAGAAGCAGCCGCTGACATTGATAAAAAAAAAAAAAAAAAATACCATCTGTGCCTTGCAGGGGTAAAAGGAGTGAGAGAGAATGAGACAGAAAAGAAAGAGGGGCTTCAAATGAAGCAGGCTCTGTTGTCTCCCTCTTGTCCCCCCTCGTCAATGCCATTTCAATTGAAAAGCGCAGTGGTAATTAAATTCCAGCAGGGGTTAGGGGCAACTGTGCGGCGTGCTGACGGGGGGCTGCCCTGACATAAAGATGACACAATTCAAGAGGACAGAGGGGGCGCCGGGCGGAAAAGGAGGGAGGGTGACAAATGTCGTTTATTCACGTACACTGCCAGACTCATACTACTCAATCTTCATGACATTTACAAAACACAAAATGAAATGGATATTCAAAACTCATGAATCCCGCAATGACCTTTTCCCAAATCAGGGATATTCTAAACAGATCCGCTGTCTTTATCTGCGACATTTTGTAATGCTTGGGGAGGATAAGCGATTAGGTAGAGGAGAATTTGGGAAAGCTGCTGTGTGTGCATATGCATATGTGTCAGCACAAATGTGTGAGTCACAGAAGGACGCTGGTTGTTGTTGATTCATATTACAGCGCCGCTAATCCAGAGGCTCCGGAGAGGCCACACACTCCTGCTGTCCCCTTCTCCTCATCCTCTATTACCAAAAACAACCAGGCCAGTTACTCATTAACAGAGAAAATTCACACAACTACCTACATATTCTAAAATAAGAATAACACTCAAAAACTTAGAAATTAAATTTGCTTTATTAAATATTAGCTTTAAAAAAAGAAATAAAATCGCAAAAAAAATATTTAGCTTTGTTATTTTACAGTTGCGTTAAATGCAGGCATATGAAAAATAGATTGCAGCATTATACAGGATATTGTTAAATCTGTCATTCATAACATTCTCGGTAAATATTTCTGTATATTCTATATTGTTCCACATAGTGATTATCAGTTTCTGCTGTCTCACCATCATCATTTGTAATTAAATAGTTATGTTCTTATTACTTTTATATTTATTATTGTATTATTATATTTATTATTGTATTTTTTAATCCTACATGTACATTCTAGTTGTTTTCCAACATTGTTACATATCACACTCAGATGTGGGTAATTAATGGCTGACAATCATCTAATCCACTAAAATAGACTAGATAGACAATATATATTTATTCTGCCACTGCCCACCTATCAAAATAAATCACATTTTTAGACCCACTCCCCATTTATCCTTGGTTATTTAAAGCACTCATGAAACTCTAATGCCATCTACTGGACAAAATATGTAGTACAAGTAAATACGTCCTTAAATATGTTTCAACGTGAAACACTTTATGAACTTTAATCTAATGCTGATCTTGCAGGTAAAAAAAAATATATATATTAGCAATTAAAAGAGGCATTGAAATTATTTTTGCAGTTATTTCCTTCTGTGGAAATATGAGGTTCATTTCAGAAATCTCTGTACAGCTCTGCTCAGTGCATATGTCCCATAATCCAGTTAGTCTAATGCAGCAGTTGATCATATCCCAGACCATGAGGCAAAACTAAAAAAAAAAAAATAATAATAATGTAAAAATAAAAAGCTGCTAGGTCCCCTTGTTCAGCCAAGCCCAAGGATGAGAGTCAGTACTTGTTTAAAATCTCCAGAACTTCCTCCTTTACAGACATAGGTGAGTGCTGCTGGACACCAGGACTGCCGATACTCGTTTCCCAGCAGTCAAAGCCACAGTCTTTCAAATCCTGTACTGTGCTTTGGACAATGACGGAGTCGGTTTCTACAAAACAAACAAGTCCTGTTAAAGGTAGCAGTAATTACACAACAGGAGAGGTGAGTTTAATAGTATAGCTGTTGGAAAGGCTGCTAAAGAAAGGAGCTATGGTTGGATAAAAATACTGTTTGTGTGGCTTTACATCAACACATCTGCCTCTCAAGTTAAACACAAAGACTCTGGTAACTTTAGAGAAGAAAGGTCCGACCAGATCTATTTGAAAATCACTGCAATTCAACAGATGGAAATTCTTGATAACAAAACAAATAAAAGAGCATGTGAAAATCTATTTAGAGGATTTTAAACGTATTAAAATTCAGTGTTACACGCTGCAGGCATAAACAAAACCTGAACTTGCAGGTTCTTTGCTCGTTGTTTGTTTTGTCAAAGAGATAATACAGTTTTACTACAACCTATTCTACTGTAGTCCCTGCACACCAAAGGACCTTTTGGTGCAACATCTCATCATATCCTGCCACTGAAAATGTTTCAAAGAGGGAGTATTTGAGAGAAACAGGGCATTTGTTTTGACATTTCATCAAAATGCCTTCGTTTAGTTTGATTCATTATCAGATGAATTAAGTTCAACCAGTACAGCTTCAACAAATAGGACATTTTCCATATGTGGTTGAACCAAAAGCTAATACACTTAACCACATCAGCTACATTCATTTTCTTTATGCAAACATTTACATCATTACATAGAGTTTAAAGTAGAAGTACCTGGTCTCAGAAGTGTGATCCCACAGCCCCCTCCTCCAGCGCCAGTTAACTTGCTGTGGAGCCCTCTGGCCAGTGTGACCCTGCAGAGTGTGTCCAGGGCAGGATGTCCCACTCCCATTACATTCAGGTGGTGCTGGTTGATGTCAATAAGCTCCTGTAAAGTCATTAAATATACCTGTAATTCATACCTGTTCCACTTGAAAGCCAAAGCCTTATTCCGATCTAATGACAAGTTACAGCCATTGGGAACATTTCAACATCTTGTTATTTGCATTGCATCATGTCATGTTACTGACTTTTTCAACCTTTCCTCATCGTCTGAATTATAAGAATTAGCAATTAAGATTAAGCTTCATGAAAACTGAAAAAAAAAAAAAAAAAAATCAAACAAATATTTTGTGTGATTAATTTTGTAAACCAAATCACTATTAAAAATAGTTAAAATTAAATACTGAACTATTACCAAACAGTGTTACAACCTTATACTACAATAATTACCACTATTGTAAAACATAATTTTTCTTTTGTGTTTATTCAACTATACTAACATCTAAGGCCCTTACAAATGTTAGCATGCATGATCTACCTCCAGATGTTCTAACAAAAGAATCTACTTTGTATGATTAAACCATTTTTGGTCATATCACCCAGTCTTTTGGACATTTCAAAGTGTTACAAAAAACAGTAATTCATACTTACAAGTTATTTATAATACTTTACAAGGCTTATAATGCTAAGTTTTACAAGTTTGTCCATTACACAATCTATCAATATTTTGTACCTCTAGAATATTGTAGTGTTCTCCAGTGATGGGCTCACAGGTCATTTCAGAAAGGACTCTCTCACATGTGCAGGAAATGGCATCAACTGAGTCAAGAATGGGAATCATGATCGTGGGAAACTACATCACCAGTAAACAGAAACAAACGGAAAATCAATTTGATCCCAGCTCCTTCACAAGCTCTACGAAGGTTAAAAATGAAACAATGCATTTATACATGTATACATTAAAGAAAAACAGGTCAATGATGGATAAGCTGTACACAAATATGGATTAATAAATGGCACGTTTGACTTTGGTTTAGCTCGAGACTGATCACAACACTGCCACAACACCATCCAGGCCTATCTATGTCTGAGACAGAAATCTGCACACCTGCTGGTGTCACCAAGGCAACAGCACACAGGGGTGCTGCCTAAGAGTTTAATTTCAATATTTTATGAAAGCACTCAACGCCAGGCTCTGGAGTATCTGCCATGCAAAAGCACCGCCTATTATATTAATTACAGTGTCGGCAAGTAACACACGGGGGAGGAAGAAACCATTTAGTACCTTGTTAATTTTGTCCTTCACCCTGGCAACAAGTACCTTGGTGCTACGTGGTATTTTGGTATTAGTGAGGAGGATTCTTAATAATGGCACCCTAAAGGAAAGCAGATAGAAGTCAATAAAAAAAGAGATCATACAGTCCTATAATTAATCTTTAGTCATCTTTTTTATGTGTCTATTTTTAAATGAAAGCAAAATTAAGTGTCAGTACCTGCTCAGAGGTATTATTTTCCCGGCCAAAAATCTCAGCATGCCACCTATATAACAGGAAATTGATAATCATTAAAATGATAATTAGCAAATGATTATCAGCAGTGGTGGTAGATCACCTCGAGTGTTGTGTTTCTAAGGAGAGAACAGGATAAATAACGCTGTCATATTAACATGTCTAAGTTTATTTTAAGCCTCACCCCAAGTTCCAACAGCATTGTCAACTCCTGAAGGATTACCATGGATGATCATCTCCCCTTGAAAAGCCCAACTGTTGATCAGCTCCAGGTCCTCCTGACACCACCTGTCATTACAAACCAAGTTCTAACTTTTACAACAGCCTTGTCTAAATTGTAAGATGCTTAATAAAACTATTTCTCGGGGAAAAAAAAAAAAAAAAAAGACTTAAGAAGAAAGGTTGAGGTGTATAATACATTTCTGATGACTGAACTATAGGCAACCAGACTTATTAAATAAATAAAAAGCTCCATCTGCAGTAACATCAATATTCCTTGAAAATGTACAGAGCACTTCACGGTCAAAACATTCAAGATTTATCATAATTTAATGTTTTGTGTGTAAAAAAAAAAACTTAAACTTACTTTTAATTAATTTAAGTGTCAGTTTAATGTAGAACTCCAAAACAGTCATACTTGCAATTATTTCAAGATAGCAAAAATTCAGGATTTCGAGATAATGGTGTTAAAAAAAACATAACTGCAAGCATGCCCGTTCTCTGACTTTAAAACAAACACTGTGGACTAAAATAACTGCATCAGCACCTTGCAATGAGTTAGTCGACATATTATGACAACCTTTTAGATGAGCTGCCGTGCCAGCAGCTCTGTGAGGTTATACCTAAGGAGGAATAATGCTAATTTGTGTTTGTTAAGTGCTAAAGTCAGCACATGAAGTAAATTCAGATGTGTGACTAAATCTGCTTTTTATTTTTAAGTCATTTGCACATTTATTCAAACCCCAATTCTTACTGTTCTGTAAAATATGGAGGCGTACACATATTGCATAAAGAGCTGCTGATGGCCAGCACCTTCCTGTGATATGCTATTACCTCGTTTTGATTATTACCTGGCAGTGTGATCCCACTCTTTAAGAGGTGCTGGAATGGCTCCACTGGCACAGAGTAGTGCAGCAGATAAACATACAGAGTAGGCAGCACTGGATCCAAGTCCTGCTCCAGTCGGCAACTCAGACCACACAGACAGTGTCATGCTGGGCAGTTCACTAAGAGCATATACCATAAACAATGAGCTTTAATTATGATGTACACACATTTATATTATTTATAATTTTTTTCTTACAGTTGATCAATACCATAAAAACATTTACAACCAAAGTCATAATGGTTTGTAGTAGCAAAAATGTACAAAAAACAACATGTTACTTGAGCTTTTCAGGTTAAAATTAAAAATTCCTACATATCCAATGAAAAAGTAATTCGTTAGACAAATCACAACTCCTTGTCTATTATCGGTCTGGTCGGCTTTCTTGTCAGTATGTCCACTGTTGCAAAACGTGCATAATGTATAGTAATGTATCCACTGAATGTTACAGAGCCATGCTTGACACTGCTGTCAATGTCTGTCAGTGAAGCTGCTTTTGGGCAGACAGGAGAATACTCTAAACTAATTGTCCAGCTCTTCTCTCAAGGGAAAAGCACATCCAGACTTGTTAAAGGCTGCAGTGTGGCCCAGTGCCAGGCTCTCATTAGTAGCCATCCTGTCAGAACCCATCACCTTTCTCAGACACGCCAGCCTCATGTCAGTGCCGATTAAACCTCTGACAACCCACAACTCTAATGTTCCTGAGCATTTTTCCTGTTCACAACTGCTGTAGTTGCTAAAACTAACATCCTGCCTTTCTGTCTCTCTCACTTCATCTTCATTTCAAAGTGGAATGTGTTTGTGTTTTGCATGCAGTAAAAATGACCACATTTCCCTCCAAAGCACATCGACCTGGTGTACATTTCTCAGAGATATAAATCTAGTGTTAACGTCAGTTCTGGCAGGCCATGATAGTCAAGAGGCTTGCTACTCTTCCCTCATTTGCATGAG
>JAPTYR010015561.1:0-13761 GCA_029814505.1 Siphamia roseigaster | reverse complement strand
TTCATTTTTAAAATTAATAATCGATATTTGGCGTCAAGAATCGATGCAGTATATTGTGAAAATTAGAATCGCGATGCATTGTCACGGCGATTATTTTGCACACCCCTAGTAATTAGTGTGTTGTGTCAATAACAGTGGTGGTTACATTCAGGTTAGAGGATAGTAGAAACTAATCCAGGTGATAGTGTAAAGCTGCAAATAGTAACGGCAACATGCTAACTACAGGGGTTTAGACAAGCAAGTGCAGAGAAGATTTTCGTGAGGTAAGTCAGGCAGGTAGAGGCATTAGTTCATGGAAACTATCACCAAAACATCACCTATTTTCAATAGGCTTCTGGGCCAAGATGCAACCACAGTCTATAATTTGATGCAGCTATTTAAATGCATTCTTCAGATAATGTGATGATGTTGTTGAATTTTTCCTTTACACACCCTGTTCCTCCATTTCTGCTTAGTACCCTAGGTTAGAGACATGTTAAGGTCAAAGGGAGGTATCACTGAATATAACCATTTGGGTTTATACATTCAGGTTTTTCCTTGAAATTTTTGTTTTTACTGTATATTTCACATATATCCAGATCGGATCTTAATACAGAGATTGACAAATGCATATGTGTGATCATTATAACTTTACTAAACTGATGTACAAACCTAATGTTGGTCCAGGACTTTTGCACTGTACTCTATATAATAGATTTCTAAATATTTCACTGTGAATCTGAAGGCTGAATGTATTCTCACGTGCAGACAATATAGAGGTATTACCAATCGCACAGAGAAAAATATTCCTTTTGAGTAACCCCTATTATTATTCATTTAGATAATTTAACATTTTGGCTTAATTCTGTATCATGAAAACTTTAGCCAACAACGTTAACCTTTTTAAATTTTTTTGATCAATGACTCAAACTGGGGAAAATATCACCAATTTTAACCTCAAATTCATGACATTGTAATTGCCACAAACACATCTTTTCCTTTATAAGATAGAAAGAAAAATAATAACTTGATTTGGTTGGAAATCCACAGAAAAAGGTCTTGAAGACATGATTTTTTCTTTTCACATCCATCAGGTACTTTCTGTGTCTTCAGCTGAGGAAGGACATCATGCGTGGTGTTCTCCCCTGTTCTTTTGTCACACTGTCACTACTGGGCTCCTACACAGCCCAGTCTGAAATTGGGGAGTATGACCCAGAGCTCCATGGACCAGACTACGTTAAGGACCTGAACCTGGCCCCTGGGCAGAGCAAAGAACTGGAGGAGAAGGTGATAGAGTTGCACCGCACATACAGGTAAGCACACCAGGGGATGAACTGATTTCCCACTGTTTGAGCATTAAAATATAAGGTCAACATATTTTATTCTGAAAACCTCTGCATCTCCACAAATGCCACCGCGCAGTGTGTTTGCTTCATCTGTTTGAGGTACCCATACAAGTTTGAGTTCCTTTTCTTTCATCTATAGGTCAATGAGTCCAGCTCAAGCAGACATGTTGTTTCTGGAAAATGCCAAGAAGCTCGCCATGTATGGAGTGGACCTTCATCAAGCCAAGGTGTGCTTTTGTTTACAATATAATGTTGCCTCTGTGGATTAAAATCATCAGTTAATGGTGGCACGTAGTGTTTATGATTTATCTTCCACTTTTCAAAATGTGTCTCCTGATTTTGCAGCAGCATTTGTCTGTTACACGAGAAGCATTTGGATTTTAATTACAAACAGTAATTACTTCAGCCCCCCCCCCATCCCCCCTTTTTCAGAAAAAAATAAGAGATTAATAAAATGTAAACCCCTCGACCCCAGTTTCCAGCCTTGCAGAGTGAGTTTGCCTCCTGGTGACCATTTACTGTAACTGCAAGTTGGACCGGATGACTGGTGATGTGCCACAGTATGTACTAAGTTTTCATCCTGATTTGTTCTTTCAGGATCTTGATGGTGTTGACATCACATTGGGGGTTTGCTCCAGCGGTCTGATGGTTTACAAGGATAAACTGAGGATCAACCGTTTCCCTTGGCCCAAAGTACTTAAGATCTCTTACAAACGTAGCAGCTTCTTTATCAAGATCCGGCCGTCAGAGGTAAATCTTACACCTCACTTTTATTGTTTTGTTTCATTATGAATTTTGACTTCATTTTTTGTTTCAAATAAAGTTGACTTTAAGTTGAATCTAAGTAACTTTAGTCTTATTAATTATTAATTTTTAACATGTTGCTCAATTGGCATGGTTTTGCACTATATCTGTATATCATGTTTAACCCTTTAAGACACAGGGGGACTTTGTCAAAAGTTCCCAAATTAATTTATATCCACATTTTTAAGTGAATTACCACCATATATCATCTGAATCCTCTATATATATTTTTTAATTTTTTTCCATTGAAAATCGGCTATTTTTCTACATTTAATTTACTGATCACACACTTTACACTCACTGGGTTGTGAGCGACTCAGTGAGTGTTATAGGGTTAATGCTATTATCTTAAGTCATTATTTTCAAGTCATTATTCTTTAGTGTAACTTCTGTTTCTTCACCAACAGCAAGAGCAGTATGAAAGCACAATTGGCTTCAAACTGCCCAACTACAAAGCCTCAAAGAAGCTGTGGAAAGTTTGTGTCGAGCACCATACCTTCTTCAGGTAACAACACGTCATTCTCACCCTTTTCTGAAATGACACTTAGTTGCTTGACAACAGAGGTCATTTTTAGGTTGGGCTGCCCATGGATAAGATAATTAGCTAACTGGACTCTGCAGCTTAAGCCGTACACTAGCTTGTTGGCAGTTTAACCGGAGAGGAAATGCTACACGTCCATGACTTAGCAATGAACCTCAGAGGTTTTATCAGCCTAATAAGATGACGAGCAGAGCTGTTGCTACCATTGTTACATAACCCTTTTAATTTTTAGAAAATGCTAAATCCTGTGATTCTTTTTCCCGTCCCGATACACGAGGCTGTCACTTTGATTAAACTGTCAAACTGATTAAATCGCGGGTCGATGGAAATTAAATGAATGTTTGTTTGTTTTGTTTTTTTTATCCCTCAGGGTTTCAACAGTGGAGGCTCCCTCATCACGTCGCTTTCTCATCCTGGGCTCAAAGTTCCGGTACAGCGGGCGCACTCAGGCTCAGACCCGCCAGGCGAGCTCATTGATTGACCGCCCTGCCCCTCGCTTCACACGCTCGGCAAGCAAGAGGCTATCTCGTAATCTAGATGGAGGTACGCACAAGTGTGTCATTTCGTTGCATCAGTTCATTTTGTCATAAAAATGCAGCTTCAGTGAAATACTCTTTGACCTGTTTCGCTCTTACAGCTGGAGATAAGACTCTCCAGTTCTTGCAGAGACTTTCTTTATCAACCAGGTCTGAGGTTGATGATTGGTCACTGATTCTGGGATCTGAAAAACTCCAGCCTTCTCTTGAACTCTCAGGTACCCAGAGTCATGTGCAGCTGCATTGGCACTTCCTGGCATACTGACACTCGCTGCTTTATTCCGTCATCTAACATGCCCATTTCTTACCGTTCATTTGCTATAATGCTTCTACACATTGTAAAACATTGCCTTTCATCTGCAATACATACGGTTTTCGACAAATGCCAGCCTTTCCAAATGGATGGCAACATCATTATATGCTTTTCCTGGTACATACCCCAGGGTATCTTTGGTTATTATGAACTTTGCAAGAAAAAAAAAAACAGTTTCTCGTGAGGTTCCTGTTCCACATTTCTTTGCATTTAAGGAACTGGTATTTGTTGTTTGTAGCAAACCTCGTTGGTTTGTTCTCATGCTTCTAGCTTTAAGTTCAGCGCTGTAATGGAGTCATCGCTGCTCAGGTGACTGTTGTTCAAATATTGGATGAAGCTTTGGAAAGCTCTCTTTTATCAGCCTTTGCTCTGAAGGATTTTGTGTGTGCTTCTTTGCTAAAGTCAAGGCATCTCTCATTCTGCTTTGTACTAAGTTCCATTTACTAGACTCCTAATGGTCTAGTACAAATGCTTGAAATTCGGCTTGGTCAGAAACACGCTTGAAGCCCTGTGGAGTATTCACAGTGGCCACCATCGCTCCAGCAAATTCATTACGTAACTGCCTTCACCCCATCATCTCTTCACAGCCAGAGGGGATTCTGTACAGCCTTGGTGGACGGAGGAGGGGCAGTCTGTTCACACAGTAACCTGGCAGGGCACTCAGATTGGGCAGACAGTCAGTGAACCATGGCAGGAGCTGGCATCAAATGAGCAGCAGCAGAGAGGAAAGGGGGATGAATGGTCCACTCTGCTTTATCGCCATTCTCCTTTTCCTTTTGTCCCATCTTTTGATTTGGTGAAAGAGTCAGGTATCCGCTTTTGTTATGCCTGCCTGTATTTATCCACAATTTTCAACAATGCATTATTGATCATTTGAATACGTTTAATGCTCATGATTATGTGTATGAATGCTGCATTATCTTCCTACATGCATCTTGCACCCACTTATTTTACCTCATTTACAGATTGACTTTTGTTTTCCATTTCCTCACCCAATGTCAAATTGCTGCCTATTATTTCTGTGAATTTATTAGCAAAACTCAGCTTTGCAAAAATGAGCTCTATTGAGAGGCTTTTACAACCCATGCTGAAACGGACAGATGACTGGTACGTCTACTTTGACCGAATCTACAACCAATCGTCACTAAAATTTGATGAAGGACCTCCATGTGAGTTTCTGTGTGTTAGACAATACAGTAAAAAAAAATCACATTTTTATAAAGCAACCATTAGCTCCTTTTTTGTTTTAGCTTAAATATCTAATTTTCCTTCATCCCTGCTCCACAGTCTTTCCCTTAGCACAGCTGCAGGTCCAGGAAAAGGCTGAACAAGTCATTGGTGCAACTGAGCAGGAAGTGATGACTGAGAAAGTTATTGAAAGACTGCAGGAAGATGTTACCTTGATAGACAAGCTGAAGGAGGCAGATGTTTTAGAGAAGCGTCTGAGAGAAGTGAAGGATTTAGAGGAAAGGCTCCAACTGGTGGATGACATGGCGGAAAGACTTCAGGAAGTAATTGAAGAGGAGTTGGGGAAGGAAGAAGTTGACAGGTTAAGAGAGGAAGAGTCAAAAATAGTGGTGAAAAAATCTGTTTGGAAAGTAGAGACAAAAGACGATGAAGTGGATGAGCTGGAAGAGCAGATAAAGAAGGTGTTTTTGAAAGGCCTATTGCCCGAAGAGGAAGAGGCTGAGATGAAAGAGGAGAATAAACTAGAGGTGACGGACATAAGTATGTTGGACGATAGTTTGAGAGAGAAGCTTAATCAGGTAGAAAAGGAATGGAGAGCAGAAGTCGAGGAGAAGTTTGGTGGACCAGATGTTGTCAGCACTTCTTCTGTTGTCGTTTACAAGAAGGTGCAGCAAAGGATGAATACTAGAGTAACAGTGATGGAAGAAGGAAGTCAACGAGAGTACAGTAAGGAAGATGTGACAGGTGTCGTGTCAGAAAAGAGGATTGAGAAGATGGCAATGTGGAGTAAGACAGAAGGACTAGAGGAGAGAGAACTAACACAGAGACTCCAAGATGAGGATCGATCTCAGGTGGAAGATAAGGACGTGTGGTTCATACTTTTTGACCGTCTTCCATACAAGGCTGTTTTCAAACCACCAGGTATAGTATGTTATTGTGCATACTGCTTTCAGTTACATTTCAGGCCTTAATTTACTATTACACACAAGCTGAGTCAAATCAGTATCTGTTCATTGGACTTGATATCTTTCTCCTTTCTAAGTTATACACATTCTTATTTAAAAAATGTTTATTGATTTTTTTAATTTTTTTATTGATATATCTTATAATCTGATGCCTGACAATGGTCATTTCTCAGCCTAGCTATCAATACACTCTATAGAGCTACCACCTTCTTATTATCAGACTTTGTTCTGTTAAAATGTCTCATCAGTAGTTGCTTCAGTGGAACGTACTTTGGTGGAAGAAGAAGAAGAAGGCGGATTATTTATCTCAACAACCCAAGTATTCACTGTGGAAGAGAAAAGCCAAATCAGAGTAGAAGACGGTAAACTAAAAGAAGATGGAATAGGAGGTGTTCCCAAAATCACACCCCCACAAACTGTCACAGAGAGAGTTGATGACTGGTTCGTGTTGCTGGATGTTGTTCCCAGAGAAATGCCTTTTGTACCACCAGGTAGTGCTCAAGTCTCATATCTGCTGCTTTGCAAAATAATTTCAGCTTTTTGTGCTTTTTATTGTGCTTGATTCCTCGTGTAATTTCATCTGCACATATTGAATTAAAACAAAAGTGTGTCACTTACATTGATTAGATTCTCTGCCTGGAGAAGAAATAGTCAAGAAACGTAACTGTTCGGTTCGGTTCTGTTCTGTTCATTGAGGTCAACAGGCGTTTGTTGATTACTCTTTTCCATTTTCTAGAAGAGTACATATTCCATCACTTTTGAGCAGTTCCTTACATTTTACTGCCGCCTTATTCTTCTATTAGGTGTTTGAAATGCTTAACACTGGCTATACACTATACTTGTAAATGTGAATTACAGCAGCTGCTTTCGTGCGATCAGTTTCCCTATGTTTTTCTTCTGTAAAAGTGGATTTTGTTTCTTGCCAGTAGTCTCTTCTGTGGAACGTTCTCGGGTAGATCAAGAAAGCTACGTCATCTCAACAACCAAAGTTATAACAGTGGAGAAGAAAAGCGAGATCATAGTAGAAGACAGTAAAGTAAAAGAAGATGGAGTCAGAGGTGTTCTTGAAATCGCACTGCCACAGACCGTCACAAAGAGAGTTGATGACTGGTTTGTGTTGCTGGCTGTTGTTCCCAGAGAAATGCCTTATGTACAACCAGGTAGCGCTCAAGTCTCTTTATCTGCTGATTTGCAAATCAAGCTTTGGCTTATTCTGCTTTTTATGGTGCTTACGTACGAGTGTAATATTGAGTTAAAACTGTGTTTCCTGAGTGTGTCAGTTACTTTTAAGGAGCAAGCACATATGGATGCTGAGAGTTGTCTTGGTGTTGAGCAAAGGAACATTACTGTTCTCATTGAAATCAACAGATAACTTTTGTTTGATTGCTCTTTTTCATTTTTCTATAGGTGCACATACTCTGTCATTGTTTTATTCGATTCCTTATATTTTCCTGCCGTCACATAAGGTGCTTGAAATGCTTAACAGTGGCAGTTTCTCGGTGTAGTTATTAATATACTTGTAATGGCAAATCACAGCAGCTGCTTCCATGCTATTGGATTTATTTTATTTTATTTTTTTTATCACTGTATGTTTATTTCTCTCTAAAAATGAGTTTTCTCGTCAGTAGTCCCCGCTGCGAAACATCCTCAGTTGGATCAAGAAAGCTACGTCACCTCATCAACCAAAGTTATAACAGTAGAAGAAAAAAGGGAGATCATAGTAGAAGAGAGAAAAATAAAAGAAGAAGGAGTAAGAGGTGTTCCTGAAATCACCCCGACACAGACTGTCCCAGAGAGGGTTGATGACTGGTTTGTCTTGCTGGATGTTGTTCCCAAAGAAATGCTTTACGTACCACCAGGTAGTTCTAAAATCATGTGCGCTCCTCTATAAAATAATCCTGGCTTTATTGTGCTTTTTATTGCACTTGCTTACTGGTGTGATTTTCCTTTTATCTCAAGTTAAATCACTGTTTCCAAACTCTGTCAGTTTCATTAAGGGACCAAGACCAGATGGATGCTGAGAGATTTGTCTCTGTGGTTAAAATCACAGCAGACAAAGAGGTTAGAGAAGAAGTAGTCAAAGAAAGAAAAGTAACGCAAGACATGCCGAGACTTGTGTATGAACTCCCTCAACAACCACAGAGAATCAGAGACGATGACTGGTTTGTGTTGCTGGATGTTGTTCCCAGAATCCCATCTTATGTACCACCAGGTAGTACTAAAGTCTCCTGCATTGTTTTACAACTTCAAAACAACCAATTACTCTGTTTTTCAGATGCACATATCCATAAAGTTCTGCATAGTCAGTCAATTTTCATTCTGTTTCGTTAGTTGCTCTTGTGAAGCGTGTTGAAGTGTCTCCAAAAGAACGCAGTCCTGTTGTTGAAGTGACCAGAGTGAAGCAGATAGAAGTGATGGTGGTAGAAGACACAGAATTGCAAAGTCAAAAGCAAGTCCTAGCACAACCACAGTCCGTGAAACAGATTGAGGATGACTGGTTTATTCTTCTGGATGTTCCGCTTAGAATATCGGCTTATGTGCCACCAGGTACTACTGGTTTTCCCATATGTCATTTCTTGCTTCATTGAGTATTTCGTCACCTTTTTGACCTCTGTTTTTTTATTATTCTATCCTTTTGTCATTAGTTACCGTGGCTGACTATGTTCAAAGTTACACTGAGGAAGCCTTTTCCACTGAGACGGTAATAGTAGAGTCCAAGAGGAAGGTTGTAGTTGAACAGATTATGATCCAGAAAAAACAAAAGGAGCTTCCCAAACAGATTATACCACAGCAGAAAGTCTCTCAACCAGTCAGACAAAGGGATGATGACTGGTATGTGCTGCTGGATGTTACTCCCAGAGAGACCGTCTATGTGCCCCCAGGTACAAACTTATTAAAAACATCTTGCCACATATATTTTTCTGCAAAGGGAGATACATTTTTACGAATAAATTCCATAAATTACACATTTTTATTGGCTTACAAAAACAGAGCCTCTCTCAGATCATCTTGAGGAATACTTATAAACCTTTTGTTTTCAGTTCCTGTGGTATCCAGTCAAATATATCCCAGCCCTCAGCCTCAAATTGAAGTGAAACGTATGGAACAGAAGGTTGATCTTGAGCAGATTAGATCACAACCTTCTCAGCCAAGACCAGAAAGAGATGATGACTGGTTTGTGCTGTTTGATGCTGTTCGTGAAAGGGCAGTCACACCCCTTGCAGGTATAGTTTCTATAAGTTGGCAACTTCTCTTGAGCATTCCAACATTTCCATCTTATTTTTTTTTTTTTAGATCATTTGTTATATTAATGTATATCTTAAGATTTTTGTGATTCAGACACTAGCGTAACTCGTTTGATTTTTGTCTATCTGTGCCAGTCACTCTTGTTCAGCCAGTGCCATATATGAAGAAAACAATTGAGACTGAGGTGACACTCACTGAGACTAAAACGTGGGAAAAAATCACAATTGGTGCGGACAGAAAGCAAGATGAGGCACGTCTGTCTGAAATTAGACCAAGACAAATTACAGAACGACCAGAGAGAGAAGGAGGCGATGATTGGTTTGTCCTGTTTGACGTCATCCGTGACAAGCCTGTTGTTGTACCACAAGGTAGATTCCAAATCAAAAAGGTTTACACACTATGACTAATAACCTGGCACTAGATCATTTTTTGTTTAATTTAAAGCTGAAAAACTCAATTACATCAAAACTTCAATCATGTCAGATGTGCACTGGGTTCATAGACTCTTTTTTTTTGTGTGTGCCTGTTAGTTGCTGTTGTAGAGCGTATTGTCGATGTGGTAGCTGCCAAGGTACCAAAACAAAAATTCATCGCTGAAGGTGTGAAGCCATTTGTGACATTTGTGGAGATAAAACCCTCTCAACGGAGAAGGGTGGATGATGACTGGTTTATGCTCCTAGATGTTGCAACAAAAGTATCAGGTATTGAGAAAACGCACCAATGTACTTCGGCATCATTAACATGCAGTGTATATTTTCGCTCATTCAGAAGCACCAATCGGGATCTGCTTTCACGTGACTGGCTGAGGTTCACTGTGATTTCTGTGTGTATTCTGTCAGTGGCAGTGGATAAGCAAGTCCGTATGTATCCTGAAGTAAGACCAGCCAAAGAGTTTGCAGCCAAAGAAGTTAAGGTGCAGAAGAGAGTAACAATAGTGGAAGAGAGGTGGCAGCAGAAAACGATGGTACAGCAGAAACCACAGTCAACAGTGAGAGAGGTGGAGGATGAGTGGTACATGCTTCTGGATGTGGCCCCTAAACTGTCAGGTATAATCAAAATAATTACCAACAAAACTTCATAGCTCTTCTACATTCGCTCTGTAATGTTTTAAGTCCTTACCTTCTAAATATACTGAGTCAAAAAGTCAAATATTGTCTTTGTCATTTCACTTTGGGACTACTTCATTTACTGTAATGCAGGTCTCATAATATTACTTGAAAATGGTTGTCTGTCTGTGTTAGTTGCTGTCCCAGAGCGCATCAGATTCCCAGAAGAAGTGATCAGATTTCAGACCAAAACAAGGATCGCTGTTTCGGAGAAGCGGCCAATGTTTGAGAAGCGAATCCTGGAGGAAAGGCCTGCACCATCACGGGCATATATCAGTGATGATTGGTTTGTTCTCCTAGATATTGGCGTCAAAGAGTCAGGTATTTTTTGGTTGGTTTGTCGCTTTACAGCTTTTCGGCTCATATTCATGCTTTCCCGGAGTCGTGGAAAAACCTATTAACATCAAATTAAAGCCGCTGTGCCCTCTTTCACACTGACTTCTTTGCACAAGAGAATGGATGCACGAATGGAAGTTCACATTCCCCATTGCTTAAGGATCTCTGATGCGCTGTGTTTTGCAGATTAAAGCATTACCGCTTTCTAATCTCAACATTTCATGCTCAGTGGTTCAGCACTGAGCATTGCAGGTCATTGCAGCCTAATATCATCTGCTTGTGCATCAAACAGCGGATTAAAACAAGAAATGAGCAGCGCTTTTGCTATCTTTTTGCAATTTGTGGATATTCACTGATGGCACACTTCTGCTTATAGTTTTCAAAAGGTAAGTAAAGAATCTAAGGTACAGTCATCGTGGTTTGAGAAGTAAGTATGATGTGGCTTTGCTCTAACATTTTACGTATGTTTTAAACTCCATTCTATCTGCTTTTTATGCACTGAGGGTTTGGAACCAGGCAATTCAACCTCTCTGCAACACTATATCTAAAAGATTTCCATTTTCCTCTTACTTTCCCCAGCTGTGAGCACACAGAGGGGTGCCCGTCCTGTTAGCGCTCCAGTTTTCTCCCAGGCTGCCCTGGCCGAGGCTGGAATCCCCATGGCCCCGTTCGATCAGCCCCAGACCTCCACTCCAATCAAGACCAGCCGCCAGGAGGAAAGGAGGCTGGAGGTCACAGTAGAAACAGTGGAGCCTTCGAAAATGGAGACGGTCACTGAGGTCAAGGTATTTAGACACTCTTAATACTTTTGCCTTTTAATGTCTATTATTTAATCTTGTGGACCTTATTGTGTGCACCATGTAGATCATGTGTACTTAAGGAGACAACTGGCACCAGTGCAAGATAGTCAAATGATGCCTTATACCTTCGTAACAAGTGTCTGGGTTTTTTGATGATTATATAGTTGTAGTCTTCAGCAGTTCAAGATGTCTCAAGCAGAGATTTTCTCTGTGTTTGAGTGTGAACTGTGTCTCTCTTGCTGCTGTAGCCAGCAGTGTGGAGGGACCACAGAGAAGTAAACTCATCCCTGATACCCACCATCAATGGGCACATTCAGGTTAGTGTCAGACACTGGCCTCATGCATGTCTGTCATCAGAAGACTTGTTTCCTCTATGGTGAAGTATCAAAGGCAACATGCAGAGGATGCTAACATGTGTTCCTCTCTCCTCCCTGGGGTAGCACGAGTCAGAGGTCACAAGCACGGAGGTGGTACGAATGCGAAAGGTCAGATTCTTAGTCGTGTTTCAGTTCTCTTTCTATAGCCATGTCCCCATCTCCATTCTGATGATATCAAGCTTCTCATCCAAAAGACTAATTTCACCCTCTTCTCATGTTGTGCTTCCATACAGCTAGCTCTTAAATGAAAACCACATCAGGTCTGATGCGCGTACACCATATTTTAGGAAATGTAAGATCATCAGAATACGTGAGCAGTCCTTAAGTGAATAATACAGCTTTGATATGAGGAGACTGTAACTGTTTAGACGTTTACAAAGCAGTCATTTCTTCTCATTGCTTGCTGTTGCTGTAAACCCTGGAATGCACATGCATGATTATGGATTAAATGCACCTTACTCAAATGGGGCATGATAGCTGGTGTTTTATCACATTTCTGTCACTTCACCATTCTTTATTTCTTTTCTCATAGATCTTTTTGAGTCAGTTCTGTAGGTTCTTTGCTTTAGTAGTGCAGTACTCTGCCCCAAAACTGTTTTGCATGCAGATTCGTCAAAACTCCCGTTGTCCGTTGTATTAACATTGTAGAGAATATCAGTAGCATGCATGTCCAAGGTGTGGCAGTTTGGATGCCGACACACAAGTCAACTGAAACAAACCACCCTTTTTTGTTCTTTTCATTTTTCACAGAAAAGAGCAAAGAAAATTGAGGGTGACTCAATTTATGTCAGGCATAGCCTTTTAATGTTGGAGGTTTGTATCCCTTCTGGAAATGTCAGTCTCTAGCTGTATTTTCTTGCTCTTTGGCACATTGGCTGCTGTTTTAATATCACGCTTGCATGTGGCATGTTTCACACTACGCATCATCACAATTGGCTTTGTAGATAACATGATACGTGTGTGTGCGTATGTGTAGCAAAATAACTGATCAGGATAGCTATTTCAGGAGAGTGCTGTTGAAACTATTATGTCAAATATGTAGACATCAGAACCTTACTCCTGCCTCACCGTGTCTATAAAACCTGTCCCTTATCAGCTTTGAGATGTGATTGATGAAATAAGCTGATCAGGGACAGCAATAGCTCAAACATACATTTTTACATGTTTTCCTGCCAGTATTCCTGAACCATTCCACTTCTAAATGACATTTTCTTCCAGATTATCAGTATTCTCCTGCTTCTGCTTTTGCTCCTTCCATCAACATCTTCACTTCTTCTTTTTTTGTATCTTGTTGATAATGCATTGCGCTTTCTCAGCAATTATGCATTAATGAAATGTAGGATTGAAAGTGAAAATAAATAGTCATACATTTTTGCTGTTATGTATGAAACACGCGATGATTTAGGTAACGCTTACCAAGTTGCTCTTTAGAACCACAATAGGACATGATTACCATTCAACAGTAACCTTTAATATTGTCCTCAATATTTCGGGTAATACGGGTTTCAGCGTCTTCTTTTGAGTTGTCCATAAAGATCAACTTGGTGCTAAATGTTACCAAATACGTGCTGCTGTTGCTTTTGTTCATTCCTGTTTAATGAACATGTTCCCACTTATACATACTAAGGCTTCATCTTCAACAGTTTGTACATTTCTGCATTCATCACTACCTGCTCTTTGATTTGCAGCTTGTTTTTCAATTGCAATTCACTGCAAATCTAATGCTTCGAATTAAACCCATGCTGTGTAGTTGATAGCTCCTGTCTATGGCTCCCTGATTATCATCCACCTTGATAAATGTTTTTTTATGAATGTTGCACTTGAAATCTGCTGTCATGACTAAGCTGCTGGCGCAAGTTTAATTCTGTATACAAGTTCTTGATCATCATTGAAGACACCACTTAATATGAAAATGTAGAATATTTAATTTACTCTACCACCTAATTTCTGATCCCCTAGAGTCAATAAACCTTGCTTCTGCTTAATTGTTTATTCAGAGATTAATCAGCAAGTTTTGCAGGAAAACAAGAGAAATGCAATATAATCTAACTTAAGTTTTTTATTCTCTCCCCTTTCTCTGCAAACATCTCCTCATACGCCATCATTACCCTCATCCCTGTCTTTCCATCAAACTCTCACTATCTGTCCAAACATTTTATCTCCTGTTATTGTTTTCCTGCTCCATTTGTCTCTGCCAAATATCCCACGGCATCCTCCTCTACCC
>JAPTYR010014762.1:0-21802 GCA_029814505.1 Siphamia roseigaster | reverse complement strand
GTGCAATGCATCAGTTCAAGAAAATCTGTTTTCAGCTCTGCTTTTGAAACGTCTCAGAGGAGTCATCTCTCTGACCCTGATACAGCTACGAAACACAAAACAAACAGGTCTGTAAACCAGGAGTCATCTTAAAAATCCACTTGGATACGAATATCTTTCTGTATATTGGTGCTTATTGTGTTTTCTGTTCAATTTTGCTCAGTTTTTTTACTTAAAACTCTCAGAAAAATCACCTCCCAATCATAGTGCAGTATAAGACTACTGAAAAAATAAATATACTGCAACTTAAAGACATTTTTGGTTTGGCACCAAGTAACATGATAGAAACATTATGTTAACAGCGTTAAAACAGCGTCACCTAAAGCTGCTCACATTTTCAGCTCTGCTCCATTCATCATATCTCATAAATGATTTTTCTTATCACATTTGTTTTATCCTGATGTTCTTCTGTCCTGGGGTTGACGCATTTAATTTTACAAAAATATTCAAAAAGACAATTTATTTTAGTTGCTGCTGATCTCACCCTATGAGTGTTATTATCCACTGTAACACGGTATACACTGACATCAGTAGACACACTTACCATTGGCAACGTAGGTGATTTTACAGAGGATGTTGTCTCTGCTAATCTCTTTATCTCCCTCTGGTGGGCTGACCAGTGTTTGGCAGATCATGGCCACATTGATTTTGGCACGAACACAACGGTTTGTAGGCTATAAGTAAAACAAAAAAAAAAAAAAAAAAATGTAAATCCACTCCAATGCCTTTCTCTTGTCTAATTTTGCAGAACATAAAGTCCAAGGGGCAGTCTAGAAGTAATCCTAATGAGGGAACTTTGAAAATATGTACTGCTACTATCAATTCATACATATAAAAAGACACTTCTGAAATAATTTTACACCAACGGTCTGAGGTAAACACATAAAGGACTTGCAGGTGTCTTACAGGAGCACTGTCATGGTCCACAGAGAAGTTGCAGACCAGCCACGTGTCAGGGTCATTTTCATTTGTTGCCAGGATCTTCCTGATGGCTGACAGATAGAGAACATCCCTCTGAGAAGCAGGCCAGACTCTCTGAAACACATCCAAATGCATTAGGATGACAATCTAACAGGACACATACTGGCAAAAATCTAATATAAGGCAGGTTTCAGCCACTCGGGTGAATTCACCTTGTGTGTCTGGTAAACGATGACGGCATTATCCGACAGGGTTTCCACAACGTTGAAATTTTCAATAGTAGCTGAGGGAGAAGAATTCAGTTGGGTTATGACATTGTAGTGACAAAACAAGGATATGTTGCCTACTTATGAGTCTTTGGTGGGAAATCTTACTCTCCCAGTCCATTCGGACAGCTGTGTCCCAAAAGTAGTGGCAGACTTCATGTCCTGTGACCCCTTTCACAGCATGTGTGGCCTTTAGAGGATCCAGAACAATACCGTTCTCTTCCACTTCTCTCCTGTACACCTGTTAAATGAAACAAAAAACAAGTGTGAACAAATAGGAAACTAAAAATATTTTCACAACTTTATGACTATAAAATCTGCACAATGTTGAAATATGTGTAGCTGTAACAGAAAGATAAAGGAACCGTGTACATTTACAAGGTAGTAAATTAAAAAATAATAAAGTAATTTTCCAGATTTCATTCAGTAGAGAAATGATGAGCTACTTCTGAACTATCCCATAATGTATTCTAATGCATTTTTAATTTGTGAATAACATTTTAGATATTCACCAACAGCAGTTATGGAAAATGAATCATGGGCACCTTGGCTGTTCCACTCACCTTCATCTCTCCTTCCTCTATTACAAGCTGCCAGTTGGCATCTCCACCCACATCCTGAAGAGAGTACGTCATATGATTCTGCACCATCTCCTCCACCTAAGACACAGATGAATATTAATTAAATTCAATGTGTTAAAGAGGATTTAGCGTCTGCATTTCAGCACCAATGACATGCTTTAAAACAAGCCACAAATTCAGGATGGGAACATAGGCTGTGTTAGAGTGGATAGGAATCATTTATACTCTTGCACAACTACAACTCAGACACATACTGTAGGTTTGATAACATTATAGGATGCAAAGAGAAAACTACTGCCCTCTCAGAATGTCAGGAATTCCTTTGACAAATATAATAGCCACTGAGCAGGAGCTAAATAAATATTAGTCTTGGTGAAACTATGAACATTTCATAACAATTGTGATTAAAAACTTGAACCTCCTTGGGGAGATTATTTAATGTCCAAACAATGTATTGAGAACACAGTCGGGATCTATGCCTGCTTGCTTTGCGGGAGAGAGTGATGTGAAGAAAGAAGGAGGTGGAGGAAAGAAAGAAGTTTTACAAGATCCAAGTCATGCAGCATTTCATTAACACTTTTCAGACAAACTATAAGTCCCTCCAGGAACTTAAAGTGTTGATTTTGTGTTTGCATATATCACATATCAGCTACAAAAGAGACAGTGCTGCAAAAATCAAAATCTTACCGAGTGCATTTTTCTCATTTCTAGTCAAAATATCTCATCACACATAAAATAACACATAACTCACTTCAACAGTAAACTGTCAGTGAGACATAAATGACGTGTTTTTAGACACAAGGTCATGGAAAATCTTATTTCAAGAAATCTTACCAAGATAATTTTCACATGTTCCATTAGCAGATTTTGTTGCCAAATTAAAAAACAAAACAGAAAAAAAACTGCCAATGGAACAAGTGAAAATTATCTTGGTGAGGTTTATTGAAATAACATTTTCAAGACCCATTGTCTAAAAATAAGTTCTTTATATCTCACTGAAAACTTACTCTTTAGGCAATTGTCATATTTTAAGTGTGATGAGATATTTTGACAAAAAAAAAAGAAAAATACACTTAAGTAAGATTTTGATTTTTTTTCCCAGTGTGACAACACATGGTTACTAACATGCTTTTCAAGCACACGGAGCATTTGTAAAATCCTGGAGAGACTGGTTAGTTGACAATTTCATGCTCATGCTCAGTCCATAAGAACTGGAGGGTGGTAGTGGGTGCCGGGGGGTGCAAGTGTAACCCCCCCCCCCCCCCGCAGATAACGTGGACAGGCTCTGTGGTGACTAAATACAATACCTGAGCGCTGAATCTGTGAATGTCATCTGAAGCACTGACTAACTCAACCGAGGACAAGGAGGAAGAATAGCTATGGGGCTGTACAGCAGAGAGGAAGATTGAAAGAGAAAATAAGATACAAAAAAGAAAGAGGTAACACTACAGCTGTGAAACATTCATAACCTTCTCAACTCGCATGTAAAATTCCTGTCCATCCCTATTATTCTGAGGATTATGTGCAACTCCCAAACTACTGTGGGCATCACCCAAGCCAAAAGTTAGAACCAGCTTTTTGGGCACTGTTCCAGCTTTTTTGAAGAAACATACAGTGATTGTATATATACACTTTTACAGAAAACTTTTATTTAATTTCTTTTTCCCCCAAACTCCCTGTAAATGTGCCCAAATCATCCACAAATTCATTAAAAGGGCAGGAATCCAAATGGCATTTATGTGATCTGAAAACCCTCAAATAGTGACATTATGCAAGCCCTTCAAAAAACTAAATATGCACAGTGTTTGATTTAGTAGACACTCATGACAACACGTTATGTAAATGCAAAGACAGAGAAAGTGTGGCTGTACCCCTTTCCTACAAACACTATTCAGAGCCTACTTTGAACCAGTTCTTTAGGTTTAAGAGTCAATGAACCAGCTGTCTGGAAGGAAAACCAGTTCCAAAGCAGCGTCAACACTGAGGTTAAGAAACAATAAACCTTTATGGTAGAAGCTGTGACCATCTGAAGCTCTGTATCTGTCATTTTAGGGGATGTATATAGTGATGTGATGAAGTAGCTCCACAGTGGCTCTCTGGCCCATTGAAAAGTCAACCAGTTCTTGAAAGGTTTGAAAACCAACTGAATATGAGCAGGAGTAGCATCAGGTTTACATTGGTGGAAAAGGGACAACTGAAGAAAAGACTGATTAAACAAAAAGTAGCAAATGCTAAAATAGAACTAAATATGATAGAACTAAGATTTGCATTAAAGGGAGGAAATGTAACTGCTTTGATCACCTTGTTGGCAAATCGATGTGTACCGATGGTAGAGTAGGCATCTCCAGGAGGAACTGGAGTTAGTCGAGTTATCCTGACCTTCTCGGATTGGCACTGAGGGTGAGAACAATTTGACACTGAGGTTGTGAGATATCGGAGTATGCATCATTATGTATACTTTGAAGTTTTACATACCCAAACCATATAAATAAATTGCTTGTGCAAAATATTGGATCAGATTTACGGTCAAATAATATAAACGCACAAATGGAAATTGGTTAGGGTTGTTACTCCCAAGTGATACAGGAAATGCACAGATTATTAATAAACAAACATCACACCTGTTCCTCAATCTTGTCTTGTCTGTCAAGTGCGGCTTCAACTGCATCAAAGAACTCATCCTCATTTATCAGACTGTTGGGCCCCTCCTGTTGGAAACAAAAAGATGCAAATGTCAGCAACAATAACAAAAAAAAAACTCTGAGGGAACAGCCTTGATCATAGTACAGAAAGACACAAATGTGTGTGATGTAAGACTTGAAGAACTGAGTGAGAAAACCATCTGCTGTGATTTATTCTGGACTTTCTAAACAATTCAATCTCATCTTGCCTCGTAGTCTGGTCCTCCGTAGTGTGACTTTTTCTTTAGTTCATTCATAGCAGACTTATAGGCATCTTCTACTCTTCTTCGTTTCTCCAGCTCCTGTGTCGACGGTAAAAACAGTGAGGTTTGTTAGTGTTCAATTAAAAACAGCTACCTACAGGATGTAAACAGGACCACTCCTTAAACCACCTGTGCAGCATTTAAGAGCTATACAGGTCTTCACACAGCAACAGGGTTTTATTCTTGTAAAGATGGAAAACATAAAATCAATGGCTATACTTGTTTCATCAGACCTCAGTTTACAGATAATAAAGATTGCAAGAAAAGGTCTGCATGTGTCATCAGGCAAACCCACCATAACATTCACATGCGGGTGGACTTCAACAGGTCCTATCCAATCCTTTCTCCTTTCTTGCCAGGGGCATATCGCACCTTCTCCAGAAAATTAATGTAAAACAGCAAATTGCTGCCGTGTATTACAGAGCTATTCAATATGTATGAGTGTGGTAATTTTTGCCAGATAAAAATCAAAACCAAAAAGTCATTAAAATATACAGTTATCTGCCCAGCCAGTGTACCCGCTCATAATATGAGCAATAACAGAAGAGAGCAAATAAACAGAGACAAGTATGAGTATGGCTGAGACCTACATGAGAAACGATACAGAAAAATCTATATATAAGCAAACAAGACAGGTTGAACCAGTGAAACAATGTAAAGCAAGCAAAGAAAGGTGTGGACATGGAACAACTGCAAAGACAGGAGGAGATCCTGTGATTATCTAAAAGGCCAAACACCTACTGTAAAGAACAGGCTGCGAGTCTGAAGAGGTATCCAACTCTGTGTCTGGTACTTGAGTAACTCTGTCCTCCAATGTAAAGACGGCTTCCACAAACTACACCCAGAAGTCATTTTCCTTTTTCCATGCGCACGAATATGCGCAGACATGGCTAATTCTATCAGTTCTGTTCTATCAATAATTTGGATTCCTTACTCCATATCAGCCGTTACACTTCACATTCATAACCAGCACTGATAAGAGAAATGCAGTAGCACTTGTGCAGTCAAACAGAGAGTACTTCCCACTCTTTATGTGTTTAGGGTTGGGCTGCACACCTTTATACAATGAAGAAAAAAAAAAGAAACTGGTTTGGCAACATCACCTGACCTGATCAGGATGTAAGAATGTGAAGCTCTGAAGCCGAAAGAGTGGATCAGAGGTTCAGTATGATCAGAATGGTGATCATAGTTCTACCATTTTTCTAAGTCAATGACAACATTAATTATATGGTATTCTAATAAAATAACATAGGAGAAATGGATGCAAACTTTAAAAGTGAATTTTGTTCATTGAATTGTTGCCACAAATTTCTGTAATTAAAGACACCACTCAATTTGGATTTAAAAAAAAATATCTGTAAATGAAATAACAGTCTTTAAAGATAATGTTTTTTCTACATACAACAGGCTTTTAGAGCCACCACTATGAAATACTTATTAGTCTGTCTTTAAAAAGCCGACTTTTCCATTGTTGATTTAGCAAAATACTGCAACAAATAGCTGACATTTTTCCAACAACAATAATGTCTTCACACTGCAGAATGTTTGATCACAGTATAATCACCTGGGGACAGTCAAAAAGCTTCTAATTACAAAAAAATTGCTCCAAATGATAAATTAGGACATGCACTAAGCACAATCTGGTCTCAACCTTTGGCTTGAGACCAGATTCTGGTTAATATACAAATTATAAGCATAACATCTTAGTCCTTAAGAGAGCTCCTACGGTGGAATACTGATAAGAGTAGGGAAGAGGGCTTTTAAGAGGCTTAAGAGTTTCTTAAACTGGTGAAACTACAATTTGTTTCTGTCATTTCTGTATTTTTTCCATTGACTGTTTTGCAGGTTAACTCTGTAAAGCCCTTTGAGGCAACCTTGTTGTGATTTAGGGCTCTACAAATAAAATTGAATTGAAAATTGAATTGAAAGAGGACAGAAAGAGACAGAAGAAATATTATTTGCTGAATGAATGATTGTAAGGGAATTAAATCCTACACATTAATTTGTGTGTATAATGTTTGTTGTCAGTTATCCAGCAATCCCAAAAACCGGAATCCTTTTTCCTCTTTCAAATATCAAATAGATAATTTACTACTCCATAAGTAGACCAGTTATCAAACATTTTGTAGATTACTTTCATAGTATGGATTATATAATCAGAGATGTTCACGCTGCACACATAATTACACCATGTTGTAATAGACTAGATTCTACGTTAGCCTTATTGGCTGCACTGTCATTTTTATGTTTATTAACACATTTGCACATTATGTTTGTCATTTTGTTCAGTTTTTTTAATGAGCCAATCGTACCTCATAGAAAGCGACTATGCCTCCTTACCAAGATAAAAGCTTTTGTCACTTCTTCACTCAGTGCTGCTTGGACAATTTTCCTCTAGGACTCTTGAACCCAACAGTGTCTACTTGCTAGAAATTTTTAGACCATGTCAGAAGCTCTCAGAGAGTGTTATCAGAAGAGTTCTGAATACAACCCATGAAAAACAAACCCTGTTAACACTTAAAAACCCTTACAGAGATTTAAGGCAGCAAAGACTAATGACAGCTATCAGTAACATTTCAACACAGCAGCAGCAGCTGACACACCCACTGAGGAAAACTGTGGTTTAGTCGCTTCACACTTCACTCAATGTGAGTGACTAGTTCTCATCACAATAAAGGATGCCAATAGAAGTACCTTGTCCATTCTCTTCTGCCAGCTGTCTTCTCGTTTGACCATTAGTTCGATACAGTGGGACAAGGTGGACAAGATGCCTGCTGTTGTGGCCTTGAATGTTATGGCCTCACCCTTAAAGTCTATACCGTTGATACCTTTGGGACTGGCAGGGGCAAACACTGGCAAAGGAAACGACAAAATACATATTTAGGACTCCTATTATTCATATTTAAAGTGCAATGGTTTTTCCATGTCAGGTATTAGCAAAGAACATTATTTCAAATTCAATATATGGGGGAAAAAAAAGCAAACTAAAGCAGATAAACTCACATTTCTCTTTGCTGCCATTGTTATTGTGGTTGCATTCACCATCAGCTTTAGTTGTAGTGGGAAAGTCATCTTCATCTTCCTCTACTACAGGAAAGAACCACAGAGTCAGTGGTGTCTGTGTAGCTATTAAAAGTAATGAATTATAAAACATCACAAAATCTTTTTAATCGACAATGAGGTAAAATTGGAAGTGGATAAGATTTTTGCTGTTTTTTTGATCTACTATGCCAAATAACATCTTGATCCGTTATACTAAAACAAGAGCCTATTTATACTAAACTAATTCCTCTTTGCCATGTTTTTGCCAGGGTGTGCATTTCAACTTAAAACAACTTAAATTGTTAAGGCTTTCATGCCAAATAACACTAGCCCTGAGAGAGAATAATCATCACACTGTGTCTGCATTGTGGCGTGCAGATTACCTCTGTCTCTCTGAAATTCATCTTTGGAAACAGCATCAGCGCAGGAGTCAAAGTACTTCTGCAGGGTGTCCACTTGTCTGCACAGAATATCCCGGAAGGTCTCCATCTCTGCTAGCTTCTCACGCAACCTATGGCCCTTCTGGGCAAAAAAAACAAAACAAAAACAAAAAACAGAAGCAACACAAGCAGAACTTAGAAGAGAGGTCAGAAAAAAAATGTGTTCCTTGGCTTTTTCCAAGCTAAATACAGTGTCTTATAGTGGTAGTCTTATATGAAGTCAAGTACATACAGTAATAGCAAAAAATTTAATTACTAAATTGTATCACTCCTACTCAAGCTACATATACGCAAAAGATGTATGATGGGTTGTGGAGAAATTCTAGGCTCTAAGCTCGGCAGAAAATATGATGGTCCTCATCTTGGAGAAAGATGCGCTTGCTGATTTTAACATAATATGCTTACAGTCAACATCCAAAAACAGTTTGATGATAATTGTTTTACCTTAAAGGAGGATGTAGATGTGGCAGACAAGGCGCTGGCTGCTGATGTGAGAGACAACATGGAACCATGACGTCTCAGACTGGTTTCTGAACCATAACCGGATTCAGCCTGCGATGAAGAGGGAGCAATGTGAGGAGACAAAAAACAAAGAGACAACTGCTTTTGGAAGGAGCCAGTATATTGAAAAAGCAGGTCAAGAAAGAGGAAAACAAAAGACGTAGGGGTGAAAAGGAAGCAAAGATGAGTGAACAGTACATCAGTATGTGCACAAAATACATTAAGCATTGTGCAATATAATATGAATGTCTGCAGCTCATAAAATCTAGACAGACACAAAGATAGAAATCAATTCTTGCAGTCAGCTGCACTGAGTAATGCTGAGCTGGACCAGGGCAGGACCTACACCAACACAGACAAACACTGCTGGGAGGGACATAGGCTGACAGACAAGACAAATAAATCAGCCCAGCCCCTGGAGACAATACATAGAAAAAGCTCCATGGATTATGGATAACACAACAATAAAGAGGAAATAACTTCTGTTTTTTCAGCTAAAAGATACATTTGTGATTGGAAAATATAACTTCCAAAAGCAGCAAAGCAGTAGATACGTAACTGTAATCTTCAGTTAGCAAATTAAGTGATACTGTTGCACAATAGATAGAAGAACTAATACAAAGGAGAACACAGTATAGATTTCTAGTAGATTACAAAAAAGACTGCACTCAAGTACAGTAATAATTATACTGAGGTAAGAACATTGAGCATAAAAATGATTCATCTGACTACTTGTCTGAAAACCGTAGTGGTGTGTAGATGGCATGTTTTTATCTGCTGTCATGAACATAATTTACTGTACAACAGTTTAGGTTTGCAGAGTACTTTACCGTAGAGATTTACTACAGTAAGATGTAAACCATCTTAATGGTGCTTTGTGGTACTGGCCCCAGGTCCCATTTAACAATCCACATCTAATGACATCGGATATGTAAAAAGCATCAAAATGGTTTCTCTCGCAGATAAATTATTTTCTGGTCAAATGTGTCATTTTTTTCCGTGTGAAATACACTTCAATCCTCATTACTACACCAATCAATAATAGAAATGACACAGTTTTTCATTAGCATGGACTGTCTGGCTACTGACTCTTGCTTTTCCAACTGAAAGCTGAAAAAAATGTCGTGTCAGACTTTTGCAGGAAGTCTTAAGAAACCAAATAAAGACACGCTAACTGATGCTGTATGGCAACATTTCCAACAGCTAGCAAGTTGTATGTCCTGATGATGCTTGAAAACAACCTGCTACAAACCTACTTATCCCTACAACACTATCCATTAAACAGACGATGATGTGACTTAACGAAGACGTTCTGTAGCTTAATATTTGTAACTTCCTCATTGTGTGCGACTCCTGAAAATCAATACCGAATGGCTGCTTCTGGTAAAAGGATAAAGGGATGCACAATGTCTGATGCCCCTGATACAGTCATCTTCATGCACCTGGTCAGCTGCATTACACAGCCATGCAAATTAAACACCCACTCCTACACAACATATGAGACAACACTTTGTGCCCACAACTTTGTGACGGCAATGAGATGAGTGCACAGTAAATGACCATGGCAACCACAGAGTGGTGCACACAGTGAAGCACCAGAAGCTCAATTCTGAAAATAGTTACTATTTCTTATAAATCTGCCATGCAGTGGAGTTCAATGCTAAAGCTAGTTGCTCAGTGTTACATGAGCAATATGGCACATGCAAACATAAAATAATAATCAATGTGCTGTTCATACAAGAGCAAGACAGGTCAGCAATTATTCATGTCAAAACACTGGCAGAGTAATTAAATACTTTGGTTATCTGTGACAGTGAGCAAGCAGCATGCCAACATGCTATGAGCCCACCATTCGGCCATTCCAACAGCCAAAGCAGAGCAGGACACTGCTGCAGTCCTGGCGGATTGCTGGCCCAAACATGGCCCAGTCGCTTCCACAACACTGCTCTGACAATTCAGAGGCTTAAATCCAGTATTCACGTTTCCCTGGACACACCTCACTGAGGAACAAAAGGGAGGAAAATAATTGGAAGAGAAGCCATACAGGCTAAGCCTATCCCATCAACAAAAAGCACTTATAGCACAGACACAGGTGGAAAAGGACAAAGTAGTCATTTGGTTTGAAGCAGTCTGAAGAAAGGAGGCTACTGGTTCTTCCGTGTAGCAGGAGAGAGGCTGAGTCAAAAGGAGGAGTCTTTTAATTCTCTGCAGAGCGGAGGACATCTGCTTCCAGGCACACACATGGACTTGAAATACACACATACATGCACTTCAGTCCTGCTGCGTACATAGATCAACAGACCACACACCCTGATATGTGAAACCTTTTCATCTTGTCGATCTTTATGTCCAGTATCCATCTCTGAGCGAGGAAATGTGCCTGTGTGTTTGTAAGAGAGCGAGGGATAAAAGGGATGGGTGTACGCATGTATGCATTAGAGGGAGAGACTATGGCTGTCTGGGGCTGTTTGTGAAAAATCCAGTCAAGTACTAAATGGGTGGGCGAAAGAAGCAGTCTACTGTGCATTATGACAGAGAAACACAGAGAGCGAGAGAGAGAGAGCGATGGAGAGAGTGGGAGGTATAGAGCATTATTTGTCTGGTTCTTCAGCTCTACTTCTATCTGTCTAATTCCACTTATCTTTTCTTCTTCTGATTTGCTGAAATGTATTTGTAATGTACAATCTGGACCAGTAGTGTTCAACCCGATGCCAAAAATGTGCCTGGTGAAGAGGAGGGAAAATGAAAAATAAATGCAGAGGTTTCCCCCCACTCCCTCATGCATCACCCCTCTGAATCTGACAGAATGGAACAGCCCCCTCGCATGATCGAGAGTTTTATGGGTCCCTCTTGATTTCTGTTGCTGTGAGAATGGCCGATTAAAAAAAAAATGCATAATTTATCAAGAGGTGCACTTAAAATCCCTACATTTAGCACAACTTTTTTCACCACCAACACAAATACACCCACACATGGGAAAAAAAAAACCCAATACAAACTAAAAATGTCCTTTAATAAAAACAGTTTTTCCCTCAACAGCCTTATTAGATGATATTTACAAGCTGGCTTATAATTTGCATTTAAAAGTAATGATGAACACAGTAAAAACACGACATATTGAAAACAAACACTGCTCAAGACATGTTAAAGCAAATTCTTAGTTTTCTGTCATGCGTATAAATCCAATTGTTGCCAAAGAGAAGGTATCAGTTAAGTGATGCATTACTAAACTATGTTACAATTTTTAACACAAATTTAGGTAATGCATAAAAAAGTAAAACTGGTGTTCAAGACTATTGAGTGCAAGTCCTTTTTTGTCCAGATGGGAGCAGTGCAGATATACTTAACTGCTGCAGTGCTGCAGGTAGTTCTGCATTACTGATAGTAAGGTTACTGTAGGTCACAGTCCAGACATAACCCTAAAAAACTCTCACACTGTTGTTAATGGAAAAGAGACCAGTGGTCACTCGCACTCAATTGGCAAATGAACGCCCACTGCTACTAACTAAATTGACCACTGCACCATTTACCAGAAGTGAGCCCAATGAGAAGTCACTGTTGCAATCTTGGCTGCAAATATAACCCATGAGAAAAGCGCCATTTCTCAGATTTAGCAAGTCATTGGATACATTTTACAGTTCAAATTATGTATGACCCACACTAAAATTATGCTTAAGAAAATGTGCCTGGGTATGTCACAGATTTACCTAAAATATGAAAAAAATACACTGAAAACTAGATCAATGTTGTGGCATACTCTTGCAAACTATGCCTCATATAAAAAGCTGTACCACTCCTATTATGGGTACATGTGCAACATGATGTCTTTCATATGTCATGACAAATCTTCTTCCTTGAACTAGTCATCTTGTAAAGGCAACCTGACAAAACTAGAACAAAATACAACAGATCTTCATTTGTTTAATAACTGCATGTGGTGGCACTGTGTCATCAACCCTTAGCCTGATCTCAATGCCAACATTGTTACAGATAACAATGATAACCACATTTGAGGTGGGTTGGATCTTTACATGCAGCTCAGCACCATGTTTGTAGCAGCCCAACGGTATTATAGAATGATCCAGCTTAACAAACTTCAGAATGAAGAGTTTGCCAAAGACATGACTAATGAATGCCCAAATAAACCATAATATACAGTTTGACAGCAGCTGTCTACACCACAGTACCACTCCAGTAATCCACAACACCATGTACAGGGTGCTTTATAGACATCCAAACCATATACACACATATATAACTATGTAGATGTCCAGCAGAGCAAGCAGCTGCGTGCTATCTGATGACAGGGGATACCCCACCTAATCACCTCACTTCTCAGATTCCTCAAATTCCTAGTGTGAAGGGCTATGAGTGTGTATATGCGACTTTGAATCAATGTCCGACCACACCCAGCTAACTGAACAAAACTGGTAACTCCCTGTCTGTTCTGAACAACAGAACAGCCCCAGAATGAACCCAAATATCTGTAAAATGTATATAGTGGAAAAAAAGCAATACTTTATGTTCAGCGTTCAGTGATCATGCAACACACAACAACTGAAAAAACAGAAGTGACGTTTTGATGTGAGAAAAATGTGATCGCTTCCTGCAGATAAACAGCAATCACAGATATGGGACTGGATTTAGGCAAATCACAGATCTGTAGTTTTATTAAATCTAATAGAAGAATGACAGTTGACTTGCTTACAGCTAAGCAACTTAACTGTAAATAAAAAAGAGTGGAAAAGACATCTAAATCACAGGTAAAGCAAGGCATAGAAAGAAGCACTACTTTGAAAAAACAGAATTTCCACTTACCTTGTGCAGCTCTATTGACTCGATCCACTGGAGTCTGTGCTCTGGATCCTCAGCTCTGAGGTACCACACACTGTCATTCACACTGATGTCAAAACGACACTCGTCGAACTCATGAGGCTGTAGGACAGAAGAAAAGGAAGATAAACAGAAACATACAGCTCAGTCTTTAAGTCATTTCAAGATAATATTGATACATAAACTTTAGGAAAATTAAAGTAACATTTACTGCATTTCTGCAGAATCATTGAGGAACCATTGCAAACAGCTTGCAATATCTCCCTTGTCTATTTTTGACAATATCTGACTAGTGATGACATATTCTGGACACACATGGATTTCATCAGTCAGAGAAAAGCTTCTACCACACAATAAACAGGAATCTTAATTAGAAACTGATGTTGTAGAACTGCAGGCTCCATTCAAAATGTCTGCAGCAGTGGAGCTTGCAAGAAAAAAAAAAAATCCAGGATGGCTTCTCCTGAACCTAGGTCATCATAACCTTTCCTCCTACCGCTGGACAAATCTCTAAACTATTTGCCTCCCCCACGTTACAATGCACCCCACCCAGCTACAATCACCGACTGCCTAAGGCACCCAAACACGTGCACTGAGAATTCCCCCCTTTCTTCTGAGGTTGGAATTTAACCAGAACACTCACATGAGGAACGATCTGCTCTGCAGAGGATAGCAAAAAGAAACTTTAGGTTTGACTTGGATCTCCTGCCCAGTTTTCCTTACCAACACTAATACTAGAGCCTCCGTCAGCTGACATACCTCATGTTATTCACATTTAATTAGATTTGCTGAATGACGCTCATGTGCCATTTTATTTGCTACTGCTGACAACAGCAACTTAAACTCCAACTCAGAACACAAAGTGTTCAGACTGCATATCTTAATGTAACTTTTTGTTTTTTACTCTTTATTGGTCACAAATTGCATATCTGGGATTCCAGCAGGTATTCATTCACCAACAACCAGAATGAATATCTCCCCTTAGACACCAGTGTCAAAATACTCCCCAGTTGAAAGGTTTATCCATAAGAAGAACCCCAAGTGCATCCAGCCATGATACCATTACCAGTCAGAGAAATCCAGTCCATCCAACCGTGCTGTATCAGACACAGCCCATAAACTTCTGCTTTACAATCTAGTTTATACCTCTTGCTTTCTGCTTGGAACACTCTCCTTTTACTTGCGTAAGCACTGCCGTATCTGTGCTGCATTGGCTGTTCTCTGTGCACAGGACTGTGGCATCTTCAATGTTAGAAAAGAGGATTTTATAAGTCAAACACTGATCGTTTTTCAGGTGTCTAAATTTCAGATTTTTCTCAAAATCACCTCCACCAAGGAGGTTATGTTTTCATCAGGGTTTGTCTGTTTGTTTGTCTGTATTTTAGCAAGATAACTCAAAAGTTATGGAAGGATTTTGATGAAATTTTCAAGAAATGTTGATACTGGTACAAGGAAGACATTATTAAATTTTGGTGGTGATGGGTGGTGGTCTGCGCTCTCCGAGTGCTTTTCTAGTCAAGATATTATTTCTGCGTGTATCCATTTATTTTCATAAAAAATATGGTTAGAACTAATTATTAGTTTCTTGATTAGTTGAATAGGCAATTACTCCTGCAGTACTAGCATTGATACATCAGCCAGCCCTCAGTCAAAAACCTAAAGATGTTAAACTAATGACATCTTGACAAATTATTATCTTTGAGACAACTTTGTCATTTTTGCATGAAAAAATAATTAAACCATTAATTGTTTAGTTCACTGCTACAAAAAAGAAAAAAACAACAACATTCAATTCATGTTCTTTTGGGTTGATAAATACAAATGAAACACAGCTACTCTGAACCTAAAGACAAACGCTTGCCAAAAGATATAATAATGAGAGAACCAGAGTGGAGTCATACTGATGTGAGACTTTGAAAATGGATCATAAAGCACAGGAATTTTCAGACAGTAACATCTCCTGTGTATTTAGCTACCATAAGAGCACAGTCTGGTGTGTGTGTGTGTGTGTGTGTGTGTGTGTATGTATACACATTAATAGGCCAGTGATAGGTGAGAGGCAGAAGCTTGTTTCTGCATTCCTGAGACCTCATACCAATGTCTCCTTAGAAAGCACTGGCTCTCGCTATTTGGGATGAAGGAGAGGCAGTAAAACCTGGCCATTTGGGTCACACCACTCTGATTATGACAGTGTGCGTGTTACAAAACCGTGTACCCTCTTAATTGGTCTACAATAACACAATTACAAAACACCGTAACCCCTGTGTGGCATTCCATTCAGACTTATATAAACACGTGGATTGATGTAATGCTTCTGTCAAATGACCGCTTTCACTAGGAAAACTAACTGCAACCTTTCATGTTGTAGTTTTAATCTAGTTTTGAGGTCTGTAATCCTGTTACACAAATCATAGCACAGCATTTGTTTGGCCTCTGTACTGGGAGGTGGTATGCTTAGAGAGAAAAGTGAATATTTAACCAGTGTGAGATTTCTGTTTATCTGACTAAAGTGAGGCCTGGATCGGGAGAATACAATCCCAATCATTATAGTATATAGTCAAAATTTATACAAAATAGGTGTGCACCAATTTTAAGTAGCCTCTAAGAAAATGTATGGTGTTAAATATTTTAGTGTGGGCTCAAACACTAAAGCAAGAATACTTTCTACTAAACCAGAGGCCTCCATTCTATCTGTTTTAATAGCAGCCTCATTACAAGTTAATATTTAGCTATCCATCATTCAAGAAACATGAAATGACCACGTTGCCTGATGACAGGGAAAAACAGGATCAAAACACATGCAAGACTGGCAGAGCGGTAACCATACTCCCGCCAGTGATGCAGAAAATGAAGCCTTTCATGGTGCCCCATCTTATGTGTCCTCACTCCCAGACATAATGAACAGGTGTTATGCTTTCTACTTGCCATGGTGGTGGCGTTGTATTCCTTCCTCATACCAGTGAAGATACTTACTGTGATGACCGCTTTACTGAGGCACAAAGACCCCCTGCATCCGTATTCCCGTTCATCTTGCGACTTGTAATAGCTCAAAGTATTGTTTTTCAATACAACCCATCTGTCCTGCCATCCGTGTATGTAGTTTGTCCACTGTAAACACATAATAGGGGCAAGACAAAAGGTGAACATAACAGCACTATTAAATGCTTACAGCCCTCACTTATGTCTGCAATAAAAAAATCTTACTTGTGCACCATGCAATTTAATGGTCAAGTGAGTGTTACTGAGAAGCCTTTTAAGTACAGTATAAATCAGAGCTGCACTGCAATCTACGATTACCTTGCTTAAAACACCTCCGAGCTCCACAGGCTGCCCAGATTCCGGGTCCACATCCTCATCTGAACCCGACGATGAACTCTTCTCAGACATTTATTTCCAAGGTTTAGAGAAAACTTATATCTGATTTTACAGGCAGAGCCACGCTAGCTGATCAGCTCCAACTGAACGGAGCTAAACCTGCTGACAGCTCCTTCAACTTAGCTTCACCGTCAGCAAAATAACATTAATTAAGGCATGAAATGGGTGTACTTTACAGTGGCTGGCTAGCGTGATTTATCTTCCGTGTTTTGAGCGACATCAACTTAGCAAGCTTTCCTGCAGCAAGCTTCTCCGACAGCTGACAGCTCCGTCCAAACTTCTCCGTTTTGCGGGCTTTGTTTTGAAACTGACGTCGAATACCAATGAGACTAGCTAGCTAGCGTTAGCCTTAGCTGTCAAACGACGCAACAAACGCAAGCTAACTGTAACATAACCATCAATTTGTGACTGTAGTCGGCTGTTGCTTCAGCTAAACTCGAAGAGATACTAAAAGGGGCTATCGGTAAGAAAGGCCTCCGTGTTAACGCTGCACTGAAACTTTAAGCTACAAATGTCGAGCAGGAACGGCTGCTTAGTTCCGCAGTTTGTTAGCACCAGCAGAGGTCTGACTAGCTTGTCTTCATTCAGGTCGGGGGGAGGAGCCGCCGCCACGCTTTACTGTGTACCTTAAAGAGAGCGACGTCAAGTCAACGTATTTACAGCCACACCGGAAGTGGATTACCCCTGTATTCATATTATAGGCATCACATCGTTGATATAGATAAAGAAATTAATCTTAAATTTACACCAGAATACTAATAAAGACCTGTGAATATATTTTCAGACAAACTGTAACCTACTTGTGCCTAAAATGCAGCATTAAATATACACATATCAAAATTATACCGGAAATGGCCTTTATTTTGGCTATATAAACTATATCCAGAGAGCAGTATTCAACTTTACTTTCTGGTGAATTGGAAAATGTTATATTAACCCTTTAAGTCCTATACAATCGACCAAAAGCATTTTCTGAAATATTTTTTTTTTATCAATGCATATTTCAACAATTCAGGTACAACACAATTTTTAAGATTTTCATTGTATTCAAATGTGACATATTTGGTGGCTCGGGTGCCTGTTTGTCTTTATTTATTTATTTATTTATTTATTTATTTAGTCGTTGTTATTGTAACCCTAAAATTGTGTGTAACACTGCATTAAACATCATATTGTGTTTAACTTCATCTGTCCTCACTCAGTTTGCCTACCTGTATGCCACTCATCATCTGTGCAATATTTTAATTGATACCATCTTATCTGCACCACTGATATGGTTAATGTTTACATCCAGTTTTTAACTCACGACATTGTGTAGTGATTACTTAATTCATGTTTGGACCTTTCCTCTCTTTTTTCTATAATCTTCTATTTCCCCTTTTTTGTTTTATAATGTTAGTGGTGAGTTGATGGGTTCTTCTTCTCCACAACATTTTATTACGTCTTCGTTTGTACGAATATTTTTCAATTAAATTAATACATGAATAACATTCAAAAATATAAGAGGAGACTTAGAAAAATTAAGTTGTTGGTGATGTTTCTTCTGCAATGCATTTGGCCAAAGTATGTCAAAGGTTACATTTTGCAATCTTTTTTTTGTGACATGTGACAGGTTATTCACGTACTTTAGACCTTTAGACATATCATACTGATAGCGCTTTGTCCACAGTTCACTTCATATCAGAAAAACTGAATCTATATTTAAAGCAGAGTCATACTTCAATGGATTATAGTTTTTCATTTTCGAATAAACTCATTCTCATGTAAATTCATTCTCATTCTTAACTCACGTGAAATAAATTTATCTCCAAGGGTTCGTCCTATGAACACGGGTACTTTCTTCTTATCAACTAAACTAAAATAGATTATCACATGCTTTTCATTCGTAACTACATACAAATTACCTAAAGAAACAAAAGATTTTTTATTTAGTTTGTTACGGTCATTAGTCTTACAGCGAGATTGCCCTCTTTACTCAGTGGCGAAAATGAAAGTCTTCCCTTTAGTCAGTAGCACAACCTATATTTTTGGTTCTAAATGTCCATTACCATTTGCTAAAGATTAATAATTCATTTCTATTTAAATAACGGAAATATATAAGCCCCGCCTTTTCCGGTGACGTGTAGATGCGGAAATGCTGCTAAAAACTGTCAGCGTCACTGTTTTCAAAACATGTAGCGACATGAACGTTAGACAGCTGGATGAATAAGGTGGATCGGGACAAGGATAATGTATCTAATAACCATCGGTTGTCCGACCAATCGGGGAAATCGACGTATATAATGGATCATATGGCTAATTTGGATAAATTTTTATGAGATATAATTAACATAGTATACATAATTATATTGTTCGATCAAGGAACCGTACTTCGGGATGGAAAATGAGACTGAATCTAACACAGGAGAGGGTTTCCTCTCCAGAATGGCCCTCAATGACAATAAAGCTGGAATGGAGGGTCTTGACAGGGACAAGATCAACAAGATCATCATAGAGACATCCAAGGTACTATCAATCAAGGTGACCATTCATCTGGGCAGGGCCACAGCAGTTATTTGCTCATGTTGTTTTAAGTGTGTGAACTAATGACTTCAGAAATGTATAAGAAACTTCAAATGAGTCTGAAAAGTGAGATTGAGTTTTACAGCCCTGCCTTACAGCCTTGTGTGAAAGTTATTTCCGGGTGTGATTAATTGTCCTGAAGTGATGATGTCCTGTTGCAACTCATCTTCTTCAAAACCCCATATTGGATTTAACTTTATATTGTCCTTATCTTTGCTCTGCAGGGATCAAGATTTTATGAGAATGAGTTAAAGAGGGAGCAGCAAGTGAACCAGCGAATTGAGAAAATGGTGCTGCAGAAGGCAAAGATTACAGAAGAACAGTTAAAGAAAGCACAAACTCAGGTAAAATGTATTAGGGGACTCATGAGAACTGAATTTGAGCAGATCTTGTGTCTCAAATGTGTACATAAACTGTTGAATCTTTTTGTGTAGGTGGAGAGGGTCACCTCTGAGTTGGAGAGAACACGAAATCTTGGTCGTGTGATTGTACATGTGGACATGGATGCTTTTTATGCTGCTGTGGAGATGAGGGACTGTCCTGAGCTCAAGGAAAAACCAATGGCTGTGGGATGTATGAGCATGCTGGTGAGCAGCAGAACCTGGATAATCCATATTTTTAAACAATTCATATATAATATACTTAATACACACAAAATATTTCCAGGTCAGGGTACACATTTGAAGTAGAAGCTGCATTATATGCCATAATAATTAATGCATTAGACATCATACAGAGCAAAATGCTACATAATCATAACATAATCTAAATAAATAAGATTTGAAGCTTAATCATGAAATAGATATGCTTTTCAGTCCCAAACACAAAAAATCTCATATTATTGTAAAACAGTTCCATACTCGTAATTTTCTTTCTAAGTATTTGATCTAGATCTCACAATTCCTTTTCAGTCAACATCTAACTACCATGCCAGGAAGTTTGGTGTCCGAGCTGGTATGCCTGGCTTTATTGCAAAAAAACTCTGCCCGGACTTAGTGATTGTTCCAACCAACTTTGACAAATACAGAGCTGTCAGCGGAGAGGTAAGAGTGAAGGCAATATGTTTACAGAAATGCTTTTTGCTTAGACTTAAATGGCCATAAATTTGTTTTTTCTATGTTAGATCAGGGAGATTTTTGCTGAGTATGACCCTCACTTCCAGCCAATGAGTCTGGATGAAGCCTATCTGGATTTTACAGACCACCTGGAACAGAGGAAGAGCTGGCCAGAGTCGTCACGTACACACCACTTTTGGGCCAGTCAGACCACTACAGGCAGGATATATTTACTCACAATAGTAGAATGATTAGATGGTTTCACGTGTTGTGTTTTTGGACCTACCATTTTTGTTATATTGGTTTTGTGACACTTGTTGCCCATAACATAGGAGGACATATTTCATCACAAAATAATGGCTTTTATTTCTCTGAAGACTCTTTGATGAATAATGTCACCTCATTTCCTTGTCTTTAAAGGTGATCCACAGAAGGAAGTTCATCAGAATACAGTAGAAGACACGATGGACCTCTCTCCTGTTCTGTTCGAGGACAGTCCAAGTTCCTCTCCTGTCTTGCCCAGTTCTGGAGGTTTGGCTCCTGCTGGTGAGGCATTTGAAGTGTTTGGGATATCTGTGGACGAGGCTGTAAGAGAGATGCGCTTTCGCATTGAGCAGAAGACCAGGCTAACTGCAAGTGCAGGTCAGGAAAAATAATCCCCCAGAAATAAATTGAATTCTACAGGTGGTATAATAGACTATTATTAAGAATAATACACTTCCAATGTTATGAAAAATAACGCTTTCAACTTTAGAGTGTAACATCTGCTTTCCAGTCATTCATATCAGTTTATTTTTTATTATTTAGTTTATTAAATAGTGTTGAATATGGGATAAAATAAAGAGAACTGGTTATAGCTGTGAAATCTACTCTCACAGGTGGGCGTAGGATATGCTGGGGCTTGGTTACCCATTGTTTTTAATCATACTTTACCTCTAATTGTGTAATAAGGAGACTACAATTATTACGTAACTTTTTGCATTTTCTCCACTATTAAAAACTTAACAATCTTGTCAAGCCTTTTGCTTTTGTATTTGAGATGTCGATTGGCACCATACAGTAATTGTCTATTTGGCTTGCTTCTTCACTGTCCATGGTGTGAGCATACACTACCGGTCAAAAGTTTGGGGTCAGCCACATTTTTCCATTCCCAATGTCATTGACATTGTAGTGAAAATGATGAAATTTAATATCTCAGTTTACTGTGAAATTAAAGCATAGAACAAATAAACAATTGAAGTTA
>JAPTYR010014466.1:0-13837 GCA_029814505.1 Siphamia roseigaster | reverse complement strand
TACTTTATCAGATCGTCCACGATCTGAACTGGTTCAGTTCATTAACGGTTTTATATCGTAAGATCGCACACCCCTACAGTCAGCAATGCAAGCCCCCTCCCCAGATCTTCACTGATCACCACCAAATTTTAATAATTTGTTCCTTGTGCCAGTATCAACATTTCCTGAAAATTTCAGCCAAGTCTGTCCATAACTTTTTGAGTTATCTTGCTAAAAGACAGACAAACAAATAAATTCTGGCAAAAACATAACTCCACTGTTCCTTGGCAGAGTAATTACCAAGTCAATTGTTACAGCCTTCTATCTTGTATGACAAGTATCAAAATAGTTTTAAAAAATGTAACTAGTACATAGACATTTTTGTAAGTGACATAATGTTATTACTATTACTTGTTTATATTAGAAATATGTGGTGCATAGTTTTAATTATATTGAGCTACTGATGTTTGATTGCGTTTTAGTTATTTGGCTGTATCACCCAGCCCTGATTAAATCTACCATCCCCTTTTGCTCCTTACTTATATTACACAAAAGACCTTGGCCATACAGAATTTGGGGCTCAAATATCAGCTTTGTTGCAGAAATCACTGACATTGAAACAAAACTAACAAAGACGGACTTTGCGAATCAGTGCAGCTTCATTAACTGGGATCTCAACTGAGAAGAGAAAGGGTACTGATCATGACCTTCAACTTTATTATTTCTTGTTACCTAATGCTTTTAACCCAGGAAGTGAGCAGTCTGTTTAAGGTTAGATTAGCTTTCTTGTCATTCAGCATATCACAGCAAATAAAATTGCAATGCACAGGCCTCCAAAACCCAGTATAGCCAAATTGCAAGTGCTGCCATCATCATAGAATTCAGAAGTTACAGTACACAGATAATGTAAGCATGTACATAAGACGTACTTAGATGTCATGCATATACATTTTACGTAGACACACACTACACGTGGTGACATGATGGAACTTTTTCAATGGATTCAGTGGGAGTGGGGGACACAGGAGAGGAGGGGAAAAATTTATTTTTTTGATGAGGACCATACTGCTGCCTGTACTGCTCTCTACGTTTTTGTGTGTTAGGAATGTTCAAATACATATTTCAGGCACTTTTACTACATATCTACATTAACTGCACAAAGTGAAAGGTGATACGTCACTGTTATCTGTTGACCTCTCATATCACCTCAGCACAGCCTATGGATTAATGATTAACCAAACCCACTCATGTGTGAAATGGCTCTCCACCCCAGTATCAGCTGACAAACGTACAGGCTTTACCCCCCTTCTTACCTCCCAAATTATTTATTAACCTCTACTATACTTTCTGACTGATGAGAGAGGCTATCGGGGGAAAAACAGGTAGTTTGGGAGTTTTAGATAGAAGTTTGTTTGCTTTGTTTACAGTTGGGTCAAAAGACTAAAACACTACTTAAAGATATTTACTGGGTCACAGATTTCTCATGTATCCTCTATCCTAATGTGTAATCCCTCTTGGCTTCACCTCTGTGTTTGGGTGTATGCATCTTTGTTTGATTTGTATACAGATGTCTCATTGAGGATCACTACAGTAAAATTTGCTGTGTATAAACATAACACATCTTGGGAAAAACCAGTAGGTTTACTTTTGTAAATGCCAGGGCTTTATTTGGCTTCTAGTTAGCATTTTTAATGCTATCAGGTCTTACAGTCCTCTTGCTGTGACAAGTATATTCTCAGAAACTCACTATGATGGTGTCATTAAAACATGGTATTTTAAAATCAAAAGTGTTTACAAGGCAGAAAAGTTCTTAAAAAGGCCCTATTGATTTGTAATTTGGAGAGTGTGGGATAGTGTACTTTAGCCAAATTAGGAGCAAAAACCCTTGTATACTATTTCAGAGGACATGGGACATAAGCTTTCTGTGGAGAGGTGATCAGAATCTTTGAGTCTTTAAACTTGCTTCACCAGGAATATTAGGTTTACCAGAAGTAGTGAGGTTCCTGAACATACTTCACAGCAAAAGCAGAGACAAGGGTACATGCAGTAGCATGTTCACATTTGTATGAGAAGCTCAAATGTAAAAATGGAAAGCTTGTGGAGGCAAAGTGACACAGGAGATCACCAGTATGTATCAGGATTATTTTGGTAAATAACTGTTGTAGATGCCTCTCCTGCACTCGGACAGTCAATATCTAGGTCTACTTAAATTGCAGGTTTTCAAGATTTTTCTATATTTTTAGAGAAGGTTATGTAAAGAAATTCTACAGAACAAGCTGTTCCATAAAACTTTCCTTAAGTCGCACTAGTTGTATTTAAGATTTTGCTGTACAGTAGTCATAGACTTTTCACACCTGTTGACACTGTTGTTGTTGTTGTATCTGTTTTCAGGTGAGACCCACCTCCTCCTGTTCTTCCTCTCATGCTGATCTCTGATCCCTATTGGCTTCTGTTCCACAAGAGGCAGAGCTAAGCATGGGGTAAGAGAGCTGAGCGCAGACTGCCAAAACAGGACAAGCTTAGGAGGCCTTCTCACCTGCAGAGGTAAGATGTGCACAGACAATTTTTAGAAAAATGCCTGTAATTTATAGAACAAAGTCATTTTGCAGTCAGTGGTATAAAGTTCTTCCCCAATATGGAGGACTCTTAAAACTTAGAAGTGTAATGTATAAAAGCTTGAGTTAAGTTAATGTGCCCTTGAAAACACTTTTTGTCAATATGAATGCTACACTGGTGATTTACTTGAAGACACTTTATTCTTAGAAATATTCTCAATATAGTGTTCCCTAAATTTGATGTTTTACCAATACAACAACACTGTGAACATTACAGTTTTATTTTTGCACATTACAATTTAATCATCCAGCTTTTTTTTTTTTTACGCAGGTCTGTTTTTATACTTCTAATTTATTATGTGTAGTGTGTTTGTTCTTGTGTTCTATTTTTCTGTATTTCAACTGTCATGCTGTTGCAGGTGCCGCCTGCAACTGCATGACACTTACACTTTAATTTCCCAGTTTGGCATCACAAAAGTAAATTTTTCTATCTATACATCTATCTATTAATCTAACCTAAAATGGGTTAACCCCAAGGTCTTTAACCATTAACTGCTATTGCTTCCTGTTAGCACACCCATCCCCCCACGAGGTGAGGCATTTACCTCATAGCACCTTTTATCAAGTGGAAACCACAGTGGTTAAACACAGGTCACCATTGTCAAGAAGATTACTGGCAGATCTAATCAGTGTGGCACAGACATGTTTCCTATGTTGATCAATGAAACTGCAAACAGTATCATTATCCATCTGGCCTGCTGTTGCTAGGATCCTGCCTCTCTGCTATGTTTCATATGATGGGCAGTATGAACCAAAAATATCACCTAGTTTAACAGCCCCGTAATATATTTATGCGTTGTAGTCAATAGCCCCTTTTACACAGCACTTCTGTTCTGGGGATATTTCACCTTTATTCTGCAACAACATCTGTGTAAATGAAATGTGGAATCATTTGGTCCCACCTCTGTCACAGCTCTGTAACTCCTCTGGAGGTAGTAACAGAGCCTTGATAAAGGTGGAATCATGATTTCGGAACGCTATGCAAAAATGAGCGTGACCCATATACAGTAAACCTATCAACACAATCCGTAAGATGTCGAACTGGGGAGACGTCAAGATCCGCAAGCTGTTGTCACTTTGGGTGGAAGACTCTGTTAGTTATGTCACACTATGTGCTGTTCTACGTCATTGCTGCTTTGACTTAGGAACATAGGTCCACTGTGTAAAAAGTCCAGCCTGTCTCCCCCCTGTTATTTCTTTGCCTTAGCTGTAGAAATCAGTCAATAGTGGCTCAAAGATGGATCATCATCTCATCTTTTATCCTGGATCTCTGTGTAAAAGTAGCTATTATTTAGTTAGTTAATGGCAGAGATGCTTGCTTTGTTATTTTTACCAACTCCAGCTTTGACACATTATAATATTACAACATGTAACAAAAGACCTGTAGCACAGATGGCTTATTCTGTGTAGGCAGGTAGTTGTGTGTCTGGCATCACTGTTAATGGTTAATTAGAGGCCTAAACGCTGTGGTCTTGTCAACATGTTGTTTAGCTTTCTTCTTTTGAATACCCCCTACCCCACCCACTCTTTTCCCAGAAGTCCCCTTGTTTGTATGGCAGGCAGGAAGCTGTAATTATCCATGAGAAGAAAGGGGAGACAGACAGAGGATGTTGATGAGAAAGGCGGAGTCAGACAGGGAAGACGTGCTTGCTCTTCTCCTTTTTATCAATCACTTATGTCTTTCTACTGTGTTTTTCCTTGTATGTATTTCAAGGTGTTTTACATAATTTTAATACAAGCTATGTTCAAAACTAAATCTGAGGAGGAGAGTGGAAAGAAAAAGGGATAGACAAGGGAGAAAGCAGGAGGGAGCAGCACGGAGTTGTTGCTAGGAGGCTGAAAGAGTAATACAATATAGAGGCAGGAAGGATACAGGCAGTGGTGCACAGGAGGGAGAACCCACTTAAGTCGAGGTCGCCACTTGTTTTAACTTGTCAGGTACACTTAACTGACCTTGTAAACAGATACAAGTGTTTATATCACAAATACCGTTTTTTCACTATGGTGGGTAGCAGAGAAAAGTAACATTTTATTTAGTCACCCGTGTGGACTTTTATCCATGTTGCTGTTATCCTGTACCTCTACAAATCCTTTTGTTTCATCTAAAAATACCATAATGTCAAAATGAAATTTTGTCAGAAGCTCAAGCAGTGAATGTAGATTCTTGCTGCCATTACAAAAATCATTAAAAATTTGAAATTAAAAAAAAGGAAAACCTGGGTAAATGCAAAAATGGAGTCATGATTGAAGACAGCCACTTTATAGTGTGCTGGGAAAATAAAATGAGACATGGCGTAAAGAATGTTATCAGTGAGGATGTGTGAGTCTGCTAAAGTCTGCAGAAACCTGAGGCAGAGCTAACCTGAAAGGCTGTATTGTTTGTGCAAACCCTCTCCTCACATGTTGTCCTCATTTTTTTTTTTTTTAGTGACGCTGGCCAGACAACCAAAGCCAAATCCAGGGTAACAATACACCCTGAAATCTACGTCTGTCATTATAATGCTTCAGTTGAATTAATGACACATCACCAGCAGTCATGTAGTGTGTGACTGACTTGTGGTGGGGAGATGACTCTGTCATTTATCACAATTCATCACAGGACAGCATGGCCTCTAGTGAACTCTTAAATGGTGGTTCATTGATTGTATTAATACATTTGGTTGAAAAGTAACTTGTGTTTAGCGTGGTGGTTGTGTGAACTCTTTGTCAACTTGCTAAACGCACATATAAATTGAGTTTCTTTTTCATTGTAAGGTAAAGGGTGAACAACCACAGTGTCATAGCTGTTAAGCATTTTCTCAAAGAAGTATGTCATCATGAGATCTCAAGATTTAACCAGTGGTTAGACACCATATCTGAAGCAGCTGAGCTCGATTTGTAACACCCTCAGCCTTTTCTCACAGGGAAACGGTGGTTTCCTGTACAATAGTGGACGGCTATCCACAGATACAAATACAGAAAAAGGAATGTATAAATGTAGAACGTACACGTAAGATTATACTTCTGTGAATTGCTTTCAGGTCTCACACCCCGTCACATGATGGGGCAGAGGAAAGTATAACAGTCCCAAAGGTATTGATAAAGTAATTGTGAAACCAAGAACATCACCGTGTACTTGTTCCTCATTGGTTTTCATTCCACTTGTGACTAGTGCCACATCCTGTACCATGTGACCCTGTACCACTTTGTACCTGTACCACTTTGTAATTTTAGTTTTTTGGACGCAATTAATATAAGGGAAAAACTGTCAATAAGCTTACTTTGACTTTTATGACATGAGTGGCTAGTCGCTAATGCCCTCACTTATGGTTTCGGTTGATTGTTTATTACCGCATGAATCTGTACTACTGAAAAATATCCAAACCATATGTATTTTTGAATCTTCAGTATGAATTTTGTAAGTGGAAACCAATTCCACACATGACAAAAATCCAACATTAAATTGTAATGACCTAACAGCTACTTGTGAGCTACTGTTATATGGATCCATATCTGTGGTAGTGACTTTAATTTATGTTAAATTCATTTCAATAGTGTTGTTCTTCTTGCTAATTTCTTTTTTTAAGTGATATATCATGTCAGTTAATGTCAAAGTCATTACTATGTCGCTTTCTCTGAACTGGAAAGTAGATGATTATTACTCAGAAAAATCAATACCATTTTCCATTTCCATTTCCTATTATGCTTTTAAAGGTCGTTAAAGGGTAGTTGGAAAAACATCTATGGACACAGCAGTTGCTAATAGAATTGTAATGCATCTCTATAATTGATAGGTTTGTAAAAATAAATAAATAAGGGGGGGTGGAACAGAAAAGTCCTGTTTCCTGTTGTTTGTGGCACAGTTACGTTTACAGCAGCAGTTTATTAATGCTGAAAACCCATGAATGTTGCACGATTATCGTGTGGGCCTTTTTAAATGACAACAAAAAAAGCTTTTTGCAGCACAGCTTACAATGTGACCTTTGTTTAGCAAAGAACATTATTTCTGTTGGCTGACTTAACATGGTGGCTGTACAAAATGACCCTGGCTTCTGTTCAAGTCGGTCAACGGATTCCTTGCACTGAGCTTTAGACATGTTACCTGAGTGCTTGTTTATTTAGACACCTTTCCTCATCTTTAATTTTTCAGTGTTTTAACTTTACATCAGTACATGTTCTTTTACATTCATGTTTACAATAAGACTGACATAACACAATGGCAAAAATAACTTTTATATAAATATTCAAGTCTGCCTCAATTGAGTAAAAAAAAAAAAAACAACAACTCTCAATTATTCACACACTATACATAGACAGAGTCAGAAAAAGTGACACATGGCATCTTTGTTTAACAGTTTGAAGACATGTTTTCAGATTTGTTCAGAATTGCATTCAAGTTGATGTGATCACAATGTGTAAGGATAACCTTGACATACACAAACATGTACCATAATTAAATAAAAAAGGGGAAAAAATGTAATATTTTAGATCCAAAAGGTGTACTTGATTGGAACACTATAATATTCCACAAAGATGCTATTTGTCAGCTTTCTCCCCTGGAAAAGTCTGTTAGCAAACATAGTATTTCCCTTACAGAAATAGAAAGTAAATGTGAATTTACACCTTCTTCTCCTGTGTTTTCATGTCTATGTGCAGGTGGTGAGAAGTGCAGCTCACTGTCATGGCGCTGCTACGGAGGAGGCTTAAGCTTGTGGTGACAGTGATGATGGTCAATCTCTTCATCTTCATTCTAATGTCCCGAAACAGTAATCCGGACAAAAACGGACGGAACAAAATCCGCATCCCCTCCAAACCATTCTGGACTAAAATGGCTCCCAGCTCAGCTTACTGGAACCGTCAGCAGCAGATTCTGGACCTACACAACAATCCAATCTTAGTTACTAATTTGAGCAGTACCGAGCTGCCGGACTGGCTTAATGACACAAGTCTGACCTCTGACCCCTGCCAGCCTGACGTCAGGGTTACCACTAAAGTGAAAGACTACAACTCCCTTCCACAGCGTTTTAAGGACTTCTTACTGTACATGCGCTGCCGCTCCTACCCCCTCATTGTGGACCAGCCTGATATATGCCAGGATCCTCCATTCCTGCTACTGGCTGTCAAATCCCTGGCACCTCATTTTGACCGCCGACAGGCCATCCGCGAGTCCTGGGGACGAGCAGGCACTATAGCCAACCATACAGTTGTTACCATTTTCCTGCTAGGTAACGCCACAGCGGTAGATCACCACCCAGATTTGTCAGAAATGCTACGATATGAAAGCAGACGACACAAGGACATCATCCAGTGGGACTACAGAGACTCATTTTTCAATTTGACTGTCAAAGAAGTTTTGTTTCTTGAATGGATACATACTCGCTGCCCTGGGGCTCGTTTCATCTTTAAAGGTGATGATGACGTCTTTGTCAACACCTACCGCATCCTGAATTTCCTCAATGGCCTTTCGGAGTCCAAGGCCAGGGACCTATTTGTCGGTGACGTGATCACAAATGCAGGGCCACACAGAGACAAAAAGGTGAAATATTTCATCCCTGAAAGCATGTATGTGGGGACATACCCTCCATATGCAGGCGGAGGTGGGTACCTTTACTCTGGTCATGTCGCTGCTCGTCTGCACAATGTGTCACAACACGTGGCGCTCTACCCCATAGATGATGTCTACACAGGCATGTGTCTGAGGAAGCTAGGGCTGGCCCCAGAGAAAAACAAAGGCTTCAGGACTTTCAACATTGAGGAAAAGTACAGGTCAAACCCTTGCGCCTATAAGAGCTTAATGTTAGTTCACCCAAGGACTCCCCAGGAGATGATCCAGATCTGGGCCTGGCTCAGCAGCCCTGATCTGATCTGTCAGTGACGGCCTTTTTCTGTGTGGGTAGCCCCGTTTGAGCTGATTAAACTTACAACTGTCCTGGAGGAGAAGACAGTTTGGAATTGTTTCCAGGAGGTGACACATTTTACTTCAAACAGGGTCAGAACTTTAAAGTTGGCAGCTTTTAGGTAAGATATTGTTATAATGGTGACTTTGATCCTCACAGCCTTGATCTGGTGCATCAAACCCTTCAGACTAAGGTTTCAAAATGGCCAACATAGTATTTTCACTTGATGTCAGACTTCATTGTTGAGCTAACCCTGCTTTGCTGTAGAAAGAACTTTTACCAAGTTTGACTGATAAGTCTTTTTGTGCACATATTTGTACAACAATATTTATATGGCCTTTGTAATGCTTTAACACTGTGCCAGCTCCATAATGGAGCTCCTCAATGCTGTATTATAGAAATAAGACTAAGATGTGGAGTGTCTGAAAAATTTCAAATTTGCGTAAAAGAATTAACCTCATTCCAAAGTACAACAACCCAGTGGTGCTTTGATGAAGTGGTTTATTACTAAAAGCCTAGAGAGAACTTATAGTTGAACACATCGTCATTGATTGATTGTTGTTGGAAGCTAAATTTGTGCTGCTATTCTTGCACACACTCCTCAGAGTATTTACTTGTGTTTTACTGCATCTGAAACAAAGCAACTTGTACTTATTTAATTTTTTTTCTAGTCTGCTTTATCGGAGCTCATTTATAAAACATTTATTCACTGAAGCAAGGTGTATTTAGTTCTTCCAAAATTGCTCAGTTTGAATCTTTTCCAATTTACCGTGACAATGTGTGTGGTGGAATGAGCGCACTCTTCAGGAAACTGAAAGAAAAGAAGCTCTGCACAGACAGCTCAGCAGGTCTGGGCTTGGTTTGACATAGATAAATCCAAATGCTGTCTGATTCTGCTTCGTGTCCTCGGTGATAGAAACTGCTCATATGAAAACCTTCGTGCATTGTTCAGAGACACATTTGTTTCGCTTCTGTCTGAAAATGCTTCTGCCTCAGGAGTATCTACTTCATGCTCTACTGAAATGTATTTATTCACCATGATGTGAATGAATGATGCTTTAAAAACGTAGGCTGTCATTGTCAAAGCGTTGGATATAGGCAGTGGACGTCTTCATTTCAAAATGTTGCATATTACTTACCAAAGATGCAGTTAAATAATTGTTTAAAAAGAATTGCTTTGTTCATTGAAAATTATGGCTTTACTTTACTGATTGGTAAGTTTAAGGTTGCGTCAAGGTCAGACTTGTCTCATTTTGTAAGGAACGTCTTCACTTTATTTAATGCTCAGCTCGCTGCTGTATGGCTGAAGCACAAAAACATTATAGAGGAAGTGCTGCACGTATTTACCTTCATCCAGGTTAGATAAATTAGCTGTGGTTAGCACACAGGAATATACTTGACACATATCAAATATCATATTTCCCTTTTGTGTACTACATATATATTCTGTTCAGAGTTAAAATAACAAGTACAGAAATGAGTTGCTTGTTTGTGCATGTTTAGAGTCCCGATAAAGAAGGTCAGAGGTGTGTGTGTGTGTGTGTTTGTGTGTGTGAGAGAGAGACACTGAATGTATGTCTACCCAGGTTTCAAGCCCGTTCAATTCACTGATGTAGTCGAGATGGATTTCCCTCAGTATTCATACTTCAGAATGTCATTGGACCCACTCTGTATGAAGTGGAGTGAATGTTCTGTTCAGTCATGTACCTGGCTGGTAGGACCTCTTTTAGTACCGCCCCCTGCTGGTCAGGGTGACAAACTGCAGGTTGTTAAGTTTCAAAACACAAACACTGGTATCTCAGTGACCCAAAACTGTAGTCCAGTTCTTTGTAAAGACCTAGTTTATTTATTCATCTGTTAATTGTCATGTTATTTGATTCTAATTGCTTTACCGATGGCAACTTCTGTCTTTGTTTCACTTTTTGTGTCAGAAAACAAACTTCCAACTGACTTGTTTGCTATTTGCTGTTAAATGTAAGCTTTATTCTTATCCAATATCTGACATTTTTCACCCAACCAAAATATATATATATATAGGCGACAATCACATGCATTCAAGGATGAATGATGTGTATTTTTGTCAGAAATCCCACCATACTGGATACCACACTAAAGTATGGTAAAATCATCTGCTTGGCATTCGCATTATAAACCGAGGATTTAAAAAAAGGAAAAAAAAAAAAACTGAGCACTAAGTGGAGCTTGTTCTGAAATATTTAAGTCGTGGCCTCAGCTTCTCTATTGCTGTTGTTGTGGGTCATGTATCCTCAACCTGTTCACTGCTCACACACCAAAAACTCAGTTACGTTCTTTCCTTATTATTGCACACAGTTTGTGGATACTTGAAGTGTTTACATGGTCACCTTTAGTTTTTAATCAGCGGGTGTTGAGCTGTATCCTGAGACCAGATTGATCTAAAATGTCCTGTTAATTTTGCTTCTGTTTTGTCTCATATGCTGGATTTTAATATTTCTGTCTCAGCGCTTTTTGTATTAATTTGGCTCCAAAGGCCTTTTGATGTTGACTGCACCACGTAGCTGCGTGCTCGGACAGTGTTAGCCACGCTATTTCTGCTTTACATTCTACTGTCTTTGTGGCACAAAATAAAGCATTAAATAGAGAAACCTAAAAACTACCATGTATTAGAATCTCAACGGAACAGGGCAGCACATCCAGAAAAATGAAATGAGCACCATCAAATTATCCCCAAAACTGTAAGAGTTGGCATATGATTAATGAAGGAGCATTGAGGAAAAAAACAAGAAATAGGCAACGCAATCAATCTCAGGATTTGGGTCGAATATTATTTATTTTTCACCAAGCAATACATTTTCTTGATATATTTTTCCTTTTATAACCAATAATTTTAAAGCTGTTTGCTGTGTTTCATTACTGTTGTAATTACACTGCACTAGTTGAGATGATTACCTAAATTGTGCCTAATGTTTCTATGTACTGTATGCATTAGAATATCTACAAACCACCTTAAGTGTAATCGCTTTTTTTTATTACCTAGAATGACTTGATTATTTCAATAAAGTTATATTTTGCTGTTTTTGTATATTACGTTCTATCCATTTTTACAAATATAAATAAATTTTGTGAAGTGAGATACTGTTGTCAGTTTGTTGATTTTATTTAAGTATCTGTTTTAAAAATCCGTATCCAGTGTGTCACATGATTGCCCAGTTTAACAACGCTGACCTCTGACCTGCACCATTAACCTTTGTGATCTAAAGACTCAGGGCTTCATATGGTACGAACACATTACATAAGAACTCCACATTATAGGATTAATCATCAGTTGGTCGGATGGAATTTCCCGCCCGCATTTCAGAGATGCAGAAAACGGTTCGTTATAAGTTCAGTGAACATGAATACATCTGAAAACCCTCCACTATACGAGTAAAAGCTGCTCCATCAAAAATGTACTTTTAAGCTAAAATATGTACATTCCTGTGCTAAAGCCTCAGGCAGCATTTTTGCTGTGCTTTTGCAAGGTTGGACTGGACATGAGGCTTTATTTCTAAACTAGAAATATGTGCACAGTATTGAAAACGAGCACAAACATCTGTTTCTGCAGCGAAAGCTAGTGACCTTTGTTTGGATACAGTGAATGTTCAACTCATAGATGGACTGTCTGAATGTTTGCTTTATTATATATGACATTTCTATTTCATTCTGATCTGTATTTTTGTTTTTAATTCTCTTTGCACATTTGCTGTGTATTATAGCTGTGCATATATTACTACAGCCCTGAAAAATGCTTATGCGTGGTCATGCATTACAGAGGAGGAAAAAAAAAAACAATTTGTCGAAGCTATATGTAATCATCTGGACACAGAAAAGGACAGAAAAGCCTCTGGGATAATCTCTGTGTGTGTGTAATCTAACACAAGAATAATAAGAGCGGTGTAGTCTAGGATAAATGAGCAGTATACCTATTTATTTTTTAGTCAGCAATGGGTATACCCGCTTCTAAATCCCCCTAATTGGTATGGAGGACTGACCCTGCCACCCTGAAAATAGAAATACAGAAATATAAAAATGGCTTGATAAATATTTCTTTACCATTTCTTTAATTATTATCCTTATTTATATGTTTGCTCCTTTAATTTTTTTATTCCTGCATTGTTTTCTATTTGTATTTCCTTTATCCTTTTTCTTATTTATTTCTGTTTATTTTTCTCTGATGTCTTAATGATTTTCTAACAGTGAGCAAGTACTGCTAATGAATTTTTGGGTAAAGTAAATCACTGTTTCTAAAACCGTGTTCTTCTGGACTACAAAAAAAAAAAAAAAGGCAAAAATTGAGAGCAACACCAGGGACCACTACACCACTGTTGTTTAAGTGTAAGTTTGCCTTTCATAAATTCCCTTTAATTTTTCTGTGTATATGTCTACTGTGTATGTTCTGTCTAAAAATATATTAAACTTTTTTTTTCTATCACTTTAAAACAAAAATTCAATTAAAAAAACCTTGGGAAAAGAAAACATCCAGATAATAAATGAATTAATTAGACTGCTGTTATAGTTGACTGTTTCTAAGCTTATTCAAAATAAAAGAATACAAAATGTTTAAATAACCACTACAGTATGTGATTAAAAAAAAAAAATAGGGAGAGTTGTATTCCATTTTTTCACTGTGACTTTATTCTAATATGTGGATAGTATTACATAATATTAAATGTACCTTAGAGCTGAACTAAATGTATATGGTATTTAAGTTCTGTATAGATAAACCTTGATGAATTGTTCACACAGAAATGTTAAATATATAGTTGAATTAAATTTGAGGTGCACATTCCAAAGGTGGTGTTTTCATTTCATCATTACCATGTAGTTAAAGGTCTTCACCAGCAGAGGGCCATAGTGTATTAACAGAATAATTGGAAATCCCACACAACAGAAACTGGACGGTCTGTTCATGTGTAGTTTCACAGATTTTATGATGTACATATTTGTTTCTTTTCTGGAATATGTTAACTGTAAAAACCTGACACTGCAGCAAATGAACACTTAAAAACTAAATAATTTTGACTTCATAATAGGTTTAATGAGTTTAACGGATAAAGATGATTTTAATATTAAGTCAAATAAAAGACATTAGTGGATTTTCACCAACTTTAAGTGGTAATGATGTAATATTGACTAGATGTTAGTGTTGATGATGAAAAGTGAATCACCCTGTTTTATTTGAGTCCTTTTAAAGTGACTGACTTCATTGAATTTCCCCCTTTTTACAAAATATTTTCACTTTTGACTCATACTGTAATGACAAAATAACAGCACACTCGATAAAGTGTGTGTGTGTGTGTGTGTGTGTGTGTGTGTGTGTGTGTGTGTGTGTGTGAGAGAGAAAAATAT
>JAPTYR010012527.1:0-13957 GCA_029814505.1 Siphamia roseigaster | reverse complement strand
CTTACCTTTCGTTGCACTGGTTGCAATGACAATAAAGTAAATCTGAATCTAGTATTGATATAATTATTATTTAATGGTGAAAGGTTATTTCTTGAAAAATGTTTACAGTGTCAATTCATTGCATTTATTTACATATCTAGAGCTTCAGCCTTTCATATAAATCATTATTATTGAGTAGAGTGGAAATCAATATATTGTAGCATCAAAATAGCTGCAATAAATTAAGGTTAAAACCTACTGGAAAAGCAATTCTAACTAGATGTTACCTAAAATCTTAAGTGTTTTTTTCTGTGAAATATTTAAATGTAAAATATACAACCAATATCAAAACACATTTCAATTTTTTATGACATTAATTCATTTTAATGCAGCTTTTTTTTACTGAATTTGATTTGTTCATTGAATATTAAGTTGCATTCATTTGATTTTTAGTTGATATTCTACAACTTTTAACTTTTTCAGGAATAATATGCAGTTTTTGGTTTTTGTTTTAATAATTGCAGCCACATTTTTACCCAGCCCCCGAAGGGGAGATGAGGGTAGTATTTTTGGTTCGGTTTTTTTACCCCCCAAAAAAGGGAGTTTTCGGTTTGTTCGTTCCTTTGTTTGTTTGTCAGCAACTCTATGCAAAAACTTCTGGACCTATTTTCATAAAATATTCAAGAAAGGTGTGAGGTGGTCCAGAATTGACCCCATTCAATTGTGCTGAATAAAGGTCAAGGTCACCATCAAACATTTGTTTTTGCAATGACAAATAAGACACAGGGAAAATCGGGAAAAATATTTATGACGGGTGGGATTTGTTGTGCCTGGCATCACTCGTTCATAGTATCATAAAAGGTACTTTAAAAAATAATCCAAACTTTTTAATACTAATTTCAACATTGTCTGATTTGAGGATACCTAAAGAAATAATGACTTAACTATTTGTACATAATTATGTAATTTGACAACTTCCTGCCATGTGTTGCAAGAATAACATGGGTTTCACAATTTATCATCATGAGGGAAATTTCAACATTACCATACCAGTGTGTGGTGTGGGTTCATTGATGTTTAGTTTGGAGCCACTATTTCCCTGCAGAAGATTTGAAAACCTGCAAATTGGATGAAGATGATCATTGTTATTATCATCTTCCATCATGCTCATCAACATTTTGTCAGTGACGGAGCTTGTTCCTTCTCACCTTTTCATGACTCCACCTACAAATCCAGTGCTTCCATTTCTGTCGGCTGCAGCATCTCTTTCATAGTAGCATTGATATTCAATTGGAGCTGTGGGGAAACCATTACAATTCAGTACAAATAAATAAAATACATGATTTTACTGCCCTGTCACACACAATACACCACCTGTTTCCATAGCTGGCACATATTCATAATCATTATCAACAGGTGAAAGATAATATTAAAATGATTTCTTTGGAACATATTCAAATGTGAGATCAGGAAGGCTTTGATTGGCATTTGCCTACCTGCTGGAGTTGAGCCAGTTTTTTTCATCTCCACAAAGCAGTTGTTATCTGTGATGATGTCACACCTTTCTAGCACTTTTCTCACTTCCTCGTAACACTGAAAGAGTAATCAGAGTAAAGAAATATGTGCATTAATTGTGTATAGTAGTAACAACTCACCGAGTCCGTCCAATTCAGATGAGTGATAAAAGCTTGACCCACCTCATCATCTTTCACACACTGAATCGATAAATGGTTCGTATGCACCCACAGAGCGTTCCTAAGTATGTTGAGGCGGTCTTCTTCTTGCTGTTGAAACATCTACGACACAATACGGTTGTAAAAATAACTATTAACCCTTAAAAACCTAGAACTATTTTTGTGATGACTTCTAAATGAAATGTTCTCAGCACTAGAAAATTTTCCTCTGCATTTTGTACTTTTCTGTGGAAAATTTTGTATTTTCCTGTATCTTATCATATTATCTTAGCCATAAAATTTAAAGCATGTTATTTAAAAACAGAGAAGATGAACATTTTTTTTTAACTTTTTTTTAATAGGAAAATTGTCATTAACCAGACTTGAAAACATGCATCTACATTATCTGCATTTGCCAAACTACATGGGTTTTACTGGTGACTCATAGCCTCTGAATGTCCAAATAAGACACATTTGATGCCGCATAAAAGCTGACAAACCACATTTTACCTGAATTATTCATATGTATTGACAGGATAATGCTTCATAAGTTATTAAAATTATAGATCACTAGATGCTTATAGTTTTTGAGCGTTAAAGAGGTCTGATCACTGTGAAACTAAAAGAAAACACTCTTGGGAAATATACAGATGCAGCTTATTGCACAGCAGACACTTCATAACTTCAAAACACATTTTTCAATTATATATATTAATGGTTTATTCACTGACAATCCACATCCACACACTTCAATCTGTGTCTTGTTTTTTCTTCTTTCATTGTATTTAATTTCCTGGTTTATTGTGTGACATTTCCACCTACAAGTGGCGTTTCACCCATGCTACATTAGCTTTTGTGAATCTTATGACAAGCAGGAAAACTTTGTTGCCTGGAAACATATCTGTTGATTAATAACTCAGTATACTGTGCTCAAGGAGGAAGTATTAAACATCCTCAAAAGAAACTTCATGTCCCCAGTTTATAATTAAACCACAATGTTTTACTTGGTCTTGAAAATGAAGTTTACCTCACAGGTGCTTATGTGTGTTGACTCCCATTCTTGGCGACTCTTGTCGAGCTGTTCAATGTTTGATCTGTACTGTTTCTCTAAAGGGAAATAATAGATATGAGTTTAGCTATGAAGTAAACTGAGCTACTAAAACATAGACTGAAGCTATCACATACATATAGAAGCTACGTTACTGATACCAAAAATATTTATATACTACATCTATGAGCTGACTTTCATCAACTCACAGTTTAAAATCAGAGAAAAGGAAGCAAGCCTGACCACCATTTTATTTAAAAAAAAGTATACTGGTAAACCACATTGGTTTTCTCTTGAAGACATGGACCGTCTCATTTCCTGACACAGCATTTGCCCTTACCAGCCTCTTGTGCTGCTTCTCTGCATTGTTTAGCCTTATTGTTCGTCTACAAGAAAAAAAAAATTAAGAATAGAAATAAATTATCTTTTTCTTTGAAATAAACATACTAGTGACAAATATCAGTGTCTTAAAACTTAAACATGCTTTAAACAAAGCCATAATGCTGAAGTAGAGATGATAAACTGGGGAAGAAACTGTCTGCATTACTTGAAAAACTCTTTATATGTTTGCCAATACATATAAGATCTCACATCTGAGTCTTAATGTAAGTTAATGCCAAATGTAGACGAAAGAATGAATCACTGAAGTAACTGGTGTTACAGTTTGTTAAACATAATCACTTGACTATTATTTCTTTCCCTTTTTTATTATCAGCCTCTGAGATAAACTGTCTTAAAATTTAAACACTTTAATAAAATGGATTTGAAAACAAATGGAAAAAGTGCTGCTCGGCCAATGTTCACAATATATGGTAAAGTGTCATTCCACAGGTATACACGTTTATGTACATTTATTTAATAGATGTATAAATCTTAGACTGGAAGTAATGTGAAAAGTGGATGTATTGTAATATGCAGACAGTGTTTTAATGTAGAACTGGTATCTCTGAGACAAATATTAATTTTTTGCAAACACCCATTGTTTTTAATTTATAGAATTTCACATTTTGACCCAATAGAAAACTCTAATTTTTACAGGTTAAATTTTCTTGATTAGTGACACAAATCTGATAAAGCTTTTCTGCTGTTATTTCTACTTTAAGTATTTTATTGTAGACCAAGGGTAATCAATAGTTATGGCGATGGCTGTTGTTAATACTTGGTACAGTGATTAAGAATAAAGGTGCTGCTTTGTGTGGGATACACCAAGACATGCAAAATAAGATGTAATACTGTCACTGATGGTGGAAACTACTCCTGTTCACAGAAACAAAAAATTGAATGAATCACTGCTCTTTAGGAGGCATTATTCAGTCCAGATTTACCTTCTCGATAAGTTTGGGTGTTGCTGTTGATGTGTTGCCCATCTTTTCTGCATTTTGTTCTGCTTCGTCTGCATCTCTGCAGCGCTGCTCATAGGATCTTTTAGACTAGGAGTTGAACAGATCACAAACCACATGATACAGTGGAACCAAAATGTTACTTCTTACATAAGAAATGCGGTTCTAAGAACCCTCAAATGGAAGGTAGGACCAAAGGAGCTATCAAATGGGGAGAGGAAATACAGTGTGTATTAAGTAAAGATTCACTTCCTTTATTTTGAGCAGAAGAGAAGTTACTTTATACATCTATCATGAAATATGTTATAACTGTTATTCAAGTATTATCTATTTAATTCCCTCTTCCTCTTATATCTTAAACAGCAGTTGTTTCCGACTGTATATAATATCACCAGTTATTTATTTGTGCAACCTTCACACACATATTGACTGAAACAGGATGTACAGCCTCTAAAACATATTGCACAAGATCATACATGCTTTTTCTTATACCACATTTACAAAGAGGGGTATAAATAGTCTCACAGAAACCACCATTTGAGACATTAATGCAACATGATAAATACAACAAAACCTTACATCTATTGTTTTCTTATATAGGGAGACTTTTGTTTTCTGGACCTTCTCCATGATGGCTTCAAACTGAAAAGCAAGCATAAGAAAATTAACCAAAACTACATCTGCGAACCACGAAGGGGAACTTTTTTCTGATGCAAATGACTGGAAAAAAAAACTTTTTAGTTGTACTTTTTTTCTCTGTTCCTTCTGTCGTTCTCGGAACTGCTCCATTCTTTTCACCTCATCCTTGAGGAATCCAGACAGCTGAATATGCAGGTTTCCAACATTTTCTATTTCTGTTGAACACCAATATATTGAACATAATACAGTATAGTCTCTGACACAAGCATGTATGCTGTAAAAAAAAAAAAAAAAAAAAGCAAAAACATTTATTATACTTACGTGTTTTCATTTCATCAAAAGATGTTCTTAGAGTACTGTAAAGAAAAACGAACAAGCACAGATTTAAGGCATTTTAAAGGTTTGAGAAACACAGAATTAATTGACACATAAGTGTACCACTAGGTATACACACTTGATCTCATATAAACCTCCAGCCTTGCGGGCGATTGTGACCAGTTCCTTGCCATATTTCTCCTCTGCTGATGCTCTATATGAACAAAGCCAAAATACAGCTCACATGCATTCTAACAAAGATACTTTATTATTCAGGAAGAGCCAACCAGACATTTCTGAGCCCACCTCATTTTCAGGAGTTCCTCTAGGTCTTTGCACGTCCGTCGCCCATCACTGAGTCTCTGAGTGATAGTCTCATATCCAATATTACTAATGAAATCAACCCCCTAGAATTAGAAAATACCAGATATTCACTTTGAATGAGACTGAATAAGATGGAATCTCATTATTAATTTTAAATGCTCAACATGAAATGCATTACGTTTTTTTGTGTGAATTTTAAGAGGAAATAACTCCATTTCTCAGCATTTACAGAAGAGACCACAAAAATACCACACTACTTTTTCATGGTGTGGTACAACAGCTTATGTAGTTACAGATAGCGTTGGCTGAACGGAAAAGGTTAGATGTAAAGAACTAAAAGAGCCTACTGATGGAATATTTTCATATTTATATATAGCCTATATATTTTCCTATTCAGTCAGTACAGCTATGAATCATGCTTGAGATTATTGATGCAAAAACCTCAAATGTTTACTTCTCACTAAAGTGAACTTACATTTCTGTAAATTTTTTTCTTACAAGGCGGTTCCTAAAGCATTGTACTCGAATTATACAGTTTTATGCTGCACATGTACTAAAAAGGTTACAGGACCAAAGGAAATAAGAGATTTATCTAAATTGTGTAAAACCAACAACCCACCTTCAATAAGACACTTATTTACTGCCATAATGTTGCTGTATGGCAATGATTTATTTGCTTTCTCACTTGGACATAAATCAGTTTTACTGGAATAGAAGTGTTTTGTTAGTGTGGCCAGCTTGAATATTGCTAGAAACTGAAGAACACACTCCCAGGTCAGAGACAAAGACAGTTTTAGCTTATACTATCCACAAAAGAAAATCAGGCTTTAATGAAGAAACAATTCGGCACAAAGCACAAAGGTAAGTACAAGGTAAAAATGTAGAAATAAAAGAGAAGTTTACAGATAAGATAAGTCTAAGTGCAGTTAAAGATAAGTAACAGAACATTACTGGAATATGTTAAATGTCAGCACAAAAAAAGAGAAACATACATGTGTTTGAAATGCTAAAAAGATTGTTTCTGTTTCCAGTGAACAGTAAGTATAGCATAAATAATTCATTTTTCAATAAAAACTCACAACTAAACTCTGAAAACTAACATTGTAAAAAAAACTGGATAATAATACTCTTAGAGACTCACCCAAAATGCATCTTTAAACTGTAAAGACATGTTGGAATGGTTAAAAAAATATAGTCCCTGTTGGAGGATCTTTCCAGTCCAAACTAACTTTATAACAGCCTCTCAGTGCTAAGTCACTTTATAACATCTACTGACGCAATAGGCTGTGCTCGGTGCAAGTGAAACGGATCATGACACATTCAGGAAACAAGTCTTTAAACGGCAACACTCACTCACTTGATTTAAATGAGGAAGAGCTACAACATGTCAGCAGTAACCACAACTGGACACACACACGCTCTTTTTTAACAGTCCTTCCAATGATACACAGATACAATTATCCTCCAATTATAAAACGGTAAAGATAAATGTGACCACTGATAAAACAGTAACTACAAAATTGTTAGCGTGGACACACAAATCCTTTTTAGTTAAAATCATTCTTGAAAATGGTTAACAGATCTACTTCCTGCAGTAGGAATTCGGGGAATAAAGGACTGCCATTCACTGTAACAGTAAATACAATGATATTGCAGCATGTTTTACTGTGTGAAATTTCAGAACAGCAGAATAACATACATCTTGCAGTTTGCAATTTGTGACAGCATGTTCTTCTGTGTGTTGTAATCTATGTCTTCACATTATTGTGTACACATTCTGTCCTATCAGATAGTGTTCATCATGGCGACACTCTACTGGGATTTGACGTTAGTTGCATGACTAATGTTAAAACGCAATGTAGGAAATATACAACATTACATTCATAATCAAGATATATGTGCCATAAAATGCAGTCACATTAACATATATGTAGTTATAATTCATCATGGGATACATGCAACTGTCGGCCATAGTCTGTCACTTCACTGTTCATAAATGTGTCTTGATTTTTCAAAACTTCAGCCTCTGAGATCTGTCCATCACCATCACGGTCCATTTCCTTGATCAGATGGTGAGCCTGTTGATAACATGAGCGCAGTCCAAAAAATTAAAGGAAAAAATGATGAAAACCAGCTACAGGGGAATACAAACACAATATTTGAACCTCGATTAAAACTGTTGAATTTTATTGGCATTTAAACTGCCATAATCTACAGTACAAAGCATCTACTAAGCATCTCAAAGAGTATTTGAACAAGTTGTTACCTCTTCTCTTGCAGAGCCATAGCTATTAGGAGCAACCCAGCGTAGCTGCTCCTCTCGATTTAACTTGCCGTCTTTATCTTGATCATAGAGGTCTTTAAACCGTACAGTCTCTTCAATTTCCCACTGTGAGGGAGAATCCCCTGATAAAAAGAAAAAAAAAAGTGTCAACAGTGCATAAGGGAGACCAATTGAAATAGAGAGCAGCAGCAGAGGAACTTCACAACTTCTTCATGAATAATCTCTGAGGTTTTACCGTCACCACGGACATCTCCAATAAATTCCTTTAGACTGATGAATCCATCTTTATCCGAGTCATATTCACTCAACACATCTTCGATGGCAAAATCCTAAAGGCAATACATCTATTTAAAACTACAACAAAAGGGTCATTTTAAAAATGTGCATCAGAAGTAGAAGCCAATCTGGTCTTACAGCCATGTGGTCCACTTCTGATGGATGAGTGAAGGCGAGAAACTCAGTTACATTGAGGCCCAGTGTTTCGTCTACATTTGCAAAATCAAACCGCCTCCTCTCCTTCATGTGAAGCTAGTAATGGATGCAAATCTAAGTTGTAACATGACATTGTTTACACTGTGACAAGTAACAACAATAAAAAAAGGTTTGCTTACATGTCTGAGAGACTCCAGCTCTGTGTCATCCAGAACAGTGCTGTCATCAAAACTAAAGAGCTGGCCATGAGAAACCAAGTTGTATTCTTCCCATGTAACAGCACCATCTTTATCAGTGTCAAACTCAGAGAATCTCTCCTTTGCATCATCCAGTGCATATTTTCTGTAGACAAGCTGAATCCATAAAGTAATCTCCTCTGAGGGAAAAAGAAAACAGATGGTGCATGACTTATAACCACATTTATATTCACTTTTATTTAACTAACACTGAAGATATTATTGGAAACACTGTGTTACCTGCACTTAGTAGATTGTCACCATTTGTATCAATCTTCTTTACAATCTGCATCATCTTTTTTTTCTGTTCTGCTGGGTTCAGTTTCTTGATCTCCTCGGTGTCCTGCAATTGAATGCAATAAGAGATGCAAACAATCAGGAAGTCAATGATAATAAAGTTTATAAAACTATGGTATTTGGAATATAAAAGAAGGACCTCATCTCCCAGCAGGACATTCATGTCATGTTCTGGGTTGTGCTGGTGTCCAACATAATGGTCTTCATGATGTTTGTGAAGGCTTTGCCCAACTCCAAATTGCAGCAACACCGACCAGATCAGCAGGGTAAAGAGAACCATCTGTGGAGTGAAAATGTAATTAATAAACAGCATGAAAAAAGGTTATGAGATTGAAAACATTACTTTTATTAGAGCAACTAGTAAAATGTAACTCTGTAAGCTTGTTCCAGAGATTTCGCACACTTTTAATGCCAGTAGTACAGTACAGTAGGATATCTTGAACCTCAACCTAAATAATGTTACCATTTCACAATAAAACAGGAAGGTTTTCTCAGATTTAAACAGGAAAAAAAGGAAAGACCCGGTAGAAATATCATGTTCGCCACGTTCATCTGTTTACCCAGAATGAGTAAGGTGGACATTAACTCACACATACATTGACAATTATAAAGATTTACCAAAACACACGGACACTTTATAGACAACACGAATTAGCTTACAACGAAGTAAACATGTTCTCTATATCAATCATTTTGAACAAAGATTACTTTTACCATGAAAACTTCCCCACTCGGGTCGTGTCAGTCCAAGTCCTGTAACATTCACTTCCGGTAATAACTTTCAAAGTAAAAGCCCTTCCCCAACAGACCCTTTTTTCCTTCCTTATGGCACAGACATCTTCCAAAAATAACAACGAACTGCGAAAGAATGATTCGGGTGTATGAATTGTCACTTCTGTAAGTATTAATAATACATGGCAATAATGTTGTCAGCGCACATGAACTCAGTTTCCCTACTTCACAATAAGACCACATTGTGAAGTCGGATGCATTTCTCCTTTGGTTTTCCTCATGCCTGTAGATGACTTGACACGTCTTGCAAAAACAACCAAACATCCCGCCCGTTCTTCATGGTTGCCATGGTATACAGTTGGAAGTCCCGCCCTCTAGAAATATGTCCCGCCCTTTGACCCAAATTATACTGTACACGATTGGTCCAAAGGGATGTTGTTTCTATTGTATGCTAAATCTATTGGATATTCTACCGCTCGTAAAAAAACGTAACATCAAAAGATTTCCTGCTTAGTTAGGTTGTCTTCAAGCAGTATTTATCCGACATGTTATTCTATCAACCCTGACAATAATATAACTTTGCTTGTTAACTATTATTTTTTAGTGACTAAGTGTTGAGTATACGGCTGGTCGATGTCCAAAGACAGCCGCCACGATGGACGACGGCGCGGCGCAGGGCAACACCGTCTCGGCCCAAGAATTAGCCAAGGTGGGGAGGGTAGGGAAAGGTCTGGGAGTAACAGCTCTGGGTCCTCGCATGGAGGAGGCAAAAGCAAGAATGCATCCATAAATGCTTTGAAGGTACGTTAAGTCATTACCTCGTTGCTGGTTAATAATATATACTACATTATTAAATATAATGCTTTATATTTACGCTGCACTTTAAGCTAGCTTGAGTGACTGGATGCATGGAATGGTTTCTTCATTGCTATCTTACAGTTTCAGCATTTTAATGACCTTATTTATCATAGGATTGATGTTGGTAGGTTGCTGTGCTAATTTCTGAAGGTTTTCATGTCCAGCATCTTCACCTATGCATCCATCAACATGGTAAATAATTTAATTTGTTATAGGGCTTGACTCCGTTTTTTGTGTTAAAGGTATCAAGTGTGTGACATCATATCACACCAAATCACAAAAAGCAAGCACTTTAACTAGACATTTAAAATAGCCAAAGAGTAATGAAGTAGTTTTTGTCATTTAGTAAGCTGTTCTCCTCTGCTTTCCATGATTGTTTCAATGTCTTATTGTAGACTTTCTAAGTTTGTACTATTTCCAGGCAGTCCGTCCATGTGGTCTTGTGTATTTTGTCCCCAGCTGGAAGTGAATCATCATATACTGCACCCAATCAGACGCTAGGCATTTTTGTGTGTGTGTGCATGCAGCTAATGCGTGGCCAGGCTTGCTGTACCACACTCTGAGCCTGCAGCTAAACTCTCATCATCACTAGCAACACAGGATGGGGGCAGAGCGGCAGGCCTGATGTGTGCACATGACTGCGCAGTGTTGTGGCAGAAGGCAAGTGAGAGATGAGAAACCGAGAGAGTGGGGGCTCTGATGCAGAGCAGGGAGAGCAGAGAAGTGTTGTAAATATAGGAGACTGAATACGAATGCCAGGCAGATAGACAGCAGCAGGCTGTGAGCTGGGCCTGAGAAACGGCTGCTAGCTCAGCAGAGTGCTGAGGGCTTGGGCTAGATTATAGAATTGCAGTCAGAGTAATCAAAGGCAGGACTGGCAGGCTGCTGAGCACTTGTCTCCCTCAATCGCCACTGAGAGAGGAGTTGACACAGCAAGACAAGTTGCTACTGTGGACTACAGTAGGAATCTATTTTGGTCCTTCTGTCAGATGACGATGTCACCTTGCACAAGTGGCAGTGCTGGTGAGGGGGAACAGGTTGCCTGAAGTGGGCTTCAAAAGTATGTCAGGGGTGGATAAGGACGAGGAACCTGCTTACAGACTGTACTTCTATTCTGTATGTATCCTCTAATTTGCTTTACCCATTGCCTCTCCTAATGAGCTAGAGCTCACCCACAATCTTGACACTTGCCTCTGTTTATAGACTGGGAAACCTTACCCTTGGCTTGCTCAGCATGTTGTAAAAAAAGTGCTCTCTGTGGTGCATTGGATGTATTGGTTGGCATAAGAATATAGCAGAAGTTTTGCTTTACAGTGTGTCTTACTCCATCCTGCAGCTCAAGAGACAGGTTGTTAGAAGATGATTAAGTGGATCAAGCAAATATTGCTGTAAGCCCATTTTGATTTAGGCTGTTGAGTTAGGCTTCACTAGTCAGTAGATAAGGTATTCTTACAACACTGTTCTGTCATCTGATTGCTGCCAAACCTGAAAATGCAGAGTAAATATTTGTAGTCTGTGTATGCGAGATGGTGCATTGATGCTGATCTGCCTCATTCATTCTTGCTTATTTTTTATGTAGTTTGTGTTGTTTGAAGTTCTTTTTATCTCTAGTGTTTTCCTATTTGGCAGAATAAAGCCTCGGCTACTCGACATGTGAAGAATTTTGCTCACCAAAAGTAGGTCAGCTGTGTATCTCCCTTGGGGACATTAAATAGTAGCAGACCAATATGCTAACTGCATACTGTTTTTGCATGTGTAATGCCTAATGAACCATATTTGTGTTATTCCATTAGCCCAGTCTGGAAGTCTGAAAATCTGGAAAGATTGTTCCATGTTGTTATTACATAAACTAAATGTTGATCATCACCTGTTTATGCTTGTCCTCGGGAAAACTTCCCACTGTTCTCTTTAATTGCAAATGTGCTAGAGAAAGAAGGAAGGATTTTGCTGGAGCTTTTTTGTCTGAATAGTGGTGCTGGAGATAGGCAGCCAAGAACAGAGAACAGTTTGTTCTATTCCTGTTTTTTAAGTAGAACTAGTAGTTGGTTTTTGTGTTGCTTTTCGGCAGTGTCGTATTTAATTATTCTTCTCTGACCAGTATTGCAAAGTTTTGGTCTAAAATGAAGTCTGTGTTCTGGAGTAGTAAAGAATTAATACTGTTTATCTGCTGTTAGGAGAAACACAGTGAGTGAAAGATCTAGTAAGATAAGCCTCTGGGTACAAGCTTCTGTTTTATAACCAGATTGCCAGAAGTTGAAATATCTAATGATGTAAGATCACAAAGGCAAATAATACCAAGTAAGCTATCTGGTTCATCAAGTATTTTTGTCTTTATTACATAATCAGATGGAGTTTTGGTTGTAGCCTGTTAGTTGCTATTGAGTACATCTGCTTAGTTTCTCACCGAAATGTGACAGAAGGTTTCTCTGTACGATGGGGATGCATACTGACACAGACTTTCAGCTTTCTGCCTTGTAGGTAAACAATGTGTTCAATGTATTCCCTCTGCATTTATTTGGGCTCACAGTCTCTGCCTCATCTGAGGTTGCAGTCATGTTCAGTGGTGCATATTCAATGTGTAGGTCAAGCATGATACATGCTGGGTACAGAATGGGTTAGAGCTTCTGCCTGTAGCTATTTCTTGTCACAATTTATGGCAGTGGGCCTCTTTATTTGCACATGCTGCTCACAGTATTGTGGCTTCAACTTAACCATGACAGACTAATCCGTTTTTTTTAAATAAGAATTATCAATTTAAAGAGACAAATATAACAGAAAGTCAAGTTTTTGATTTTCTGAATTTGTTTGTAGATGCCAGAGTATTTCAGGCTGCCTCACTATGAATCTGTCTCTGCCTCACTATGAATCTGTTGCTTTTTCTGACTGGTACAGTAACGATGTATGTCAACATATCATATTGCCAGGCATCTTAAAAGACACTTAATGATTGTACCTCTCTACAGAACACCGTGTTTTCTTGGCATTTTGGATGAAGTGCAAAATTGATAAATATTGTGTTCCGCCTACAGGCATCTTTTCAGCGCTCCAACAGCCATGACAAGGTGAGAAAGATTGTTGCAGAAGAAGGCCGTGCTGCTCGAAACCTCATCGCTTGGAGTGTACCCCTGGAAAACAAAGAGGAGGAAGGTCGGTCAATGCAATACAGAGTTTGTATACATATGCCAATGTAAATATTGTGCTGTGGGGTTTGTCTCACAATGTGCCCCATGTGAAAGATTCTTAATCTTTTAAGAATGCATGTATTATTATATTTTTATTGTTTAGGTATTCATTGTCTGATGGTATACATTGAAGCTGTGTGTTTTAAAAGTGTTTTTCATAGTACAGAACCCACTGAAGATGTGTAGTCATTTATTTGCAGTATCACAGTGGTCATATCTAGAAAAGACAAACGTATTATGAATGCAATGCATCTAGACAATCCAATTTTGGCACTAATGCAATATCAGCAAGAACACAGGGATCATTTCTCATCACATTGCTGTTTTGATCAGTACATATGAAAACTGAGAATCATCTAGACTGAAGTTGACATATGATGCCTGGCTCTCCACCATAACAACTGAATATTCATGGTTTGTGTGCATGGGTTATGCGGTCAGTATCATTTTATGGTTAAGTTTCAGATTATTTTGATCCTTCTTTTGGATCTAATTTTAATAGGCTACTTCAAGTGTTGCAATAAAATGTATACTTTGAAATCAGAGGTGGGTAATCCCAGCTCCACAGAGTAAAAGTCCTGCCATGTGTTGGTTCTACCTGTTCACTGAACACAAGTG
>JAPTYR010011949.1:0-13993 GCA_029814505.1 Siphamia roseigaster | reverse complement strand
ATCAAAGAAAAGAAAAGACCAGCGCTCCGAGATAAGATACGATCCCTGAAAAGCTCAAAGCTTCTTAGTTGAAAATTCTCGGACACATTATGAAATAACGAACATTTTATCTCAAAGCCATGTCAACAGCAGCTCATTAGATATTTGATCAAAGTGTTAATTTCAGGGGTTTTGCTTTTGTCATGTGCTGGAAAACAAAACAGACGTGCCCTTTCTTGTGCTTTACAACAGTACATGATTCAACTCTGTTCCTGCAGGAAGATTTATCTTGCACATCAGTGGATGATGCAGAGACAGAGCGTGAAAAAAAGCTACACAAAACAAAATTATTACACACAAATCAGTGTAGAAAAACCAAAGACACCCTTCAGCCAGTAAGTGTAATTGTACAGAGGTTCAAGCAATGCTCTTTATTTCCAGTAGAGATGATGCGGTTGATGGGATTTGACATTTAATGTACATTTGGGATTAGCAGGGACAGTTGTGTTTGCATATTTGGCTTAGGCATGCTGGCAAGTTTCTGTTGTCTACTTAGTTACAGGAGGTACCATCACCTGTATTCCCTGATTGATGCGTAGTTAGCTGCTTGGTGAAACTGCACACTTTATCTATTGTAGTACAGGATGATTGAGACTCTGTTTTATTAGCTGCGTCGCCTTCGTCAGGTCTCATTTTCTACCCAGTCATTTGATGTTCTGTGATGTCAGGGTCAAAGACTCAGATTCTCTGCAATTGTCCAGGGTCACTCACGGCACACTACATGTTCTCAGTTTTCAGCATTGTATTTCCTATATATGAGGCATCAGTGTATCTCTTCCTTCTTTATTAAAGTTGTGCAAATGAATTCTATCATGGAACGATTGATTTAATTTATGACATGGGCTTAATTGGCAGAATGAGGGTCAACGTATGATGCTGCAAGTAATATATATACAAATAGGATAAAATGAGACAATAACATTGCAGTAAATTGACAGAGACGACTATAAATATAAGATTTGCATCTTGTTTTCATGAGGAATAGCTTAATCAGTTCAGTTGAAGTATATTTGTCTTTGATGTAGAGCAGCTACATAAAAATATGCTACAGGCATATGATTGCACACATGAACCCCTGCAGTGATTCTGATGAGTGGTTTATGTTAACAAGATGTGATCAGCTTTTTCGCTGTTACTCCGTCTTCAGCTTCCTGTTACTTTGGCTGTAGTGAAGGTTTACCTGGCCATGGCTCTGCTCATGTGATCTGATCTGCTGTGATGGTAGACGTTGTCAGCTCTTCATCAGGGTTATCTGCAGCCACTTAGCGCATGACAAACTGCAATGATCCTTCCGACCTCCTCCCACTCCTAGCCTCTCACCCGCTGTCAGACAGAATGGAAGTCACATCTCATGAGGCCCTCAGGTTAATATATAGCCTTGAATTTGAACATGTTATGGCCACTGGTCCGTTTTTTTTCTCCTTTGGAAATGCACACGCACACATGAAATACACTCAGCAGGAACAGCACAGTTTATATGTTTTTAATGAGTACAATAGTATTGAGAGTCTGAGTGCTGTGGAGTTTATAGTTAGCTCCATAACCCAGCCAGAAAAGTAAAGGGAGGCATGCTTTTTCCAAAGTGTTCTTGGGGGAAGAAGGAGAATAAAGCAAATCTGACAAGCTCTCCAACAGTGAATTTGCTCTCCTTAAAAACAATGCCGCTCTTGCCTTCCTCATGGTCACATTGATTTGTTCTGGGTGACAGTGCAGGCTGCTGTGAAATCACCCCAGCGCCATTGATCTCAAGGAGAGGAGGAGGAGAGGGAATGAGAGCCTGGCGACAGTGAGCAACATGGGAAAATTCTCTGTGTGCCCTCTTCAACCTGAACCAGTAATAAAATGAAGGCCTTGGTTACTATCAGATCAGCCCCTGCTGTACTTCTCCAGCCACTGTATCGCAGTCTCGTCGGCTCTTTGATTTGTTTTGGAGGCCCGTACATGCTGTTTGATTTGCTATTGTGCTTCACCATGTTTCACATTATCAGCTGAACTCTTTATTGCCACTGTTTTCCATGCCAGAAGCAAGGCTGTTTTTATCTCATGCAGGCCTCTGATTAATCTCTCCCTCTATGCTGGTGTACTTTAATCTTGAATGGGAGATATCTGATTTTACTCGGCTATTGAGGAAGATCAAACTTTAATGGAACAAGGAACTGCACATCATCCTAATCTCCATCTCCCTGCATTTTGGTTGACTGCTCTCCCTTGGGCTTTGTACCTTTCTGCAGAAGCAGGAAATACATCAGACAGATAAGATGTTTTCTCTTCATGCTTTGGTAATTTATTCCCTGTTGACAATAGCCACCACTTTACATCTGTGCTGTTTGATTACCTGGTTGAAGGAATTGTGGGTAAAAAGTGGAGGCTTTGATTGACACTACCCTCTGTGACCCAAATATGTGAAACTTCTTCTGAAGATTTAATTGGAGTTTCTCCACAGGTCAGTCCCTCCACAGGAAATGTGCTAGCCTTCTCTCTATTTATTGACATTTGAGAGATGGAGCCATGTGTGACCTGCGTCATCTGTCTATAATAGCCTGCGGACAGAAACGTCAGCCACATAGACCTATCAAGGCTCAATGCATTTGATTATCCTACAGTCAATCCAGGAATTAGTTATTGACTGCTATTTTCTCCATTTAATTCTTTCATAGCACTGAATAACAATGCACATAATGCTGACCAGCACCCAGACTCTGACTGGCGAGATGCATATTGTTGCAAATGGATAACACTTATGGGTTGTCACACCTCCCGCAGACGGTTTGTGTCTGTGACAAAAAGAGGCTATTACCCAATTCTAAGGTGGTTGCTGTAAAGTAATGAAATTTCCACTGACTGGAGAAAACAATGTTGTCTGGTCTAGATTGTAATTGCAGAAGCCACCTCACCATTTTCCTGAGTTCAGCGTGAATGCAACGCGATTTAATATAACTGGAGATTTTTATCATTTATTGCCTGTCCTGGCAGCATCAGGGAGAGTAAGCAGAGGCTCCCGCAGATAAAACTCATTCAATTTACTTGTTGAATTTTAACCAAGCCAGAGACTATTTACAAGACAGAAGGCATACAACCCATAGGAAAGGTTTATGTGTTTGTATAGGACGGCTGCGGGTCATCTATGTTGTTAATATAAAGCCACCATTTCCTTAATCTAAATGGAGGAGTAGCCTGGAATTTCCATCATTTTCTCTCCCATGTTATTATTTGTGTCAAGAAAGGGTTGAAAATCCATAGGATATTGGGCCCTGAAGCCAAAGAGGCTCTGTGTGCCTGTCTCTACTCACATACAAAAACATAGGAACATTGACATGAGGACATGTATTGACACACACACACACACACACACACACACACACACATACACACACACACACACACACACTCCTAGCCCTGTTTTATTACCTCCTGCCTGCTGCTGGAATTGCTTTCCTCCCTCGAGTGAGCCAGGCAAAGCCGGCTTTATTGTGTTAACCTATTTGTGTGTCAAGAGCGATTGCAGCGTTCTTTATCTCTGTTTGTATTCGGACGGGGAGACGGCAGAGAGAGAGAGCAAGGGATAGAGAGTGGTGGAGGAAAGGAGGGAGGGTTTGCACAGGAGCCAGGCGAGCCACCAGAGTTAGACGGATGGCCGGTCACCTCGCTCCACTCTGGAGGATAATGACTGGTTGCTTAGCAATAAACCACCCCCCACCCACTTCTAGACTTGCATCCAGAGTAATCACTTTTTTCTTCTAAAAGATTTCATATATAATTATAAACCCAGTGCCAGCCTTTGAAATCTGCCTAATGGGTCCTTTTATTTATTAAGGAGAGTGCACGGCTGAGGGTACGAACAGATCTGGAGGTGTGCGTGTGTGTGCGTGTGTGTGTGTGTGTTTCAGGGTTGGTCTTGCTTCTTTTAAGTTGTAGTTGTATCTGCTTTCTGGTGAGCAGTTGTTGGAGTTTGACCAGGATTACAACAGGCCACCGTGACATTTCCTGTTAGATTGCCGCTTCTGCAAAACCTTTGACCTCCCTAATGCTACACATAATATTGCATTCAAATGGATGCAGTTACACAATCTCTCACATTCACAAATTCATTTTTTGATGGCTGACCAGAGGCTATGAGTGCTTCTTGTCATGAGCCCTTAGTTTTACTAACATTTTTATTGAGTTGAACAAATTGCTGACCTTTTGTGGCATAATGAATATTCTGTCCTGCTCAGGAAAAATGACAATTTTGGCAGAAGAGACTGGCGTCAGTCCAAGCTGTTTAACTCATGATTTGCAGAGTGTTTACTCTGCAGGTGACAGCATTTAATACTGCTGAGTGTTTCTGATTTCAGTTGTCTTTGAGCTATTTTTCCGATCACAGGTTTCTGTTATTGTGTTAATCTATAAGCTGCTCTGTTTTCCAGCAGGTCTCTATCATTTTATGTAACTGTATTTTTAAGTGGCAGGATGAAGGTATAATATCTGAACATGACCCCAATTTAAACTGCCTTTCATCACCAGCAGCCACTGATGTTGGCACAAAGTCCGGAGTCGTTTAATGCTCAGCCAATTATCCTCTCTGCTTTTGAAAATAGATTTTTTTTCCCTCTCTCTCCTCTTTTATGAAAAAGTAAAAAATTAATTTGAAATTTCCCTGTGAAGTTCCTATTAAACTTTTACTTGTTTATGATGATAAAAATGTCAGTGTGGCTCACACAGACCTTGTGAATCAAATTAAGTGTTCTGACGTATCCCTGTGTAGCCAGTTGGCGTTGAATTAGACAGTTCATTTTTGGACAAACAACCATTTTAAATTTTTTTTAGTTTTGTTATTAGAGCTTCTTTAAATAGTGTCTTCCGTGTCTGATATTTACCCATCTGTGTTCTCTCTCCATATCCTGTTCATTGCCATCTTTGCTTATCCAGGCTCATGCACCATTGCAAAAAGTGACAGCTTTGCACGTCCTGGGAACTTCATACAGATAAACTAAACATACAACACTACCCCCCACCCCCTCTCTGTGGCATGCTTCTGTGGCTGCGTCTATAGGAACAGCTGTCCAGCTGTCACCGCAGCCAGCCAGTCAGCCGCTCTCCAAGGCAACATCTGTAGAAACTGAACACACAGGGCCAGCCTGCCATTCTCTCCTCGTCCCCAAAGACTGAGGAAGTGTGTCAGGCCTTTTGGCTGCACATTACCACTGACCACATCAACCGTATCACTGGCTTTGATTGAACGTTATCTGGTCTTTTGCCACTACACTAGGCTCTGCATGGCATCAGACTGTTATTTTTTTGTCACGGGTATCTGTTACAGTAGCACTTCGCATTAGCACAACAGCTCTTAAAAAACAAAACACGTAACTGTACAGCCAGAAAACATGCTACATTATCGCATCCATTAAAAGTCATCTGCCTCCGCATGGATAGCTGTGTGTGCACGCGTGTGTGTAAATAATATCCCAGCGAGCAAGGTGCAATGGCCTGGAACTGACGAGAACCCACTGGGAGAGTCTCTCCTTGATGTAGCCCCCCCCACACACTCCCCCGCCCAACCATCTTTTCCTCCTGGCAGCAAAGCATCGGTGAGGCAGGCAGGCAGGCGGAGGGGGGGCACAGAGCCATGTGAGTAGGGAGATGAACAGAGCCCTGGTCCCCTCTGTCAGCCACAAACTAGGATCAGGGAGATCGCATGGGACTATCTCCTGGGATGAGCAAAGGGAAGGAGGGAGAAAGCAGCTGTTCACTGTTTTTCTCTTACTTCTTCTCTGGCTCACTCGTGTTTTTTTTACCCTCTCCGCTGTCTTCTCTGAGGCTGTCATTAGCTCCTGTCATGCTTTGTTTTTGGTGGATGGCATATAAAGCAAAAACACAGTGTGCTACAGTAGGCATGGATTAGATGGGAGATTTGCACTTTGAAAGTGTCATAATCATTCCTTTGCCTCTTCTTGTTTTGAAGAACTATTAAAGCACTTGATTTCTTCATCAGTCCTCTTGATAACTGGGGGCCTCTCAGGCATACTGTGCCTCTCCCTGCAGACAGCTGCAGACTCATACAGGCTCTGGGCGAAGTTTGATGGATCCTGTTTACTGGAGCTGAGAGAATGCCTGGGTATCTCAAATTAAGTGTCACTTAAAGCTTGTCTTTTAGTCAGCTTTCCATTTTGTTCCCCCATCTCTAGTGACAGCACTGTGCTGCCAATTGTAACAGGGATTGAGAGGAAGACATTTGGTGATTACACATTCTGTCATGATTGAGGGGTGAAGCCAGCAACTCCAAGCAAAACCAAAATCCATATGGTTGCAGTACAATCTTTCCATCCATACTGAGTTACACTCAAACAGTGCCTGTCCTGGTGACAGGGAAATCGCCTGCTCATGACTTATCGTTTTATCATTCAAATTTACCCCATTGATGCTTGCTGCTGTGATTGACAGCTGGGCTTGAAAGCCACAGCAATCTCAATTGAGCTGCGGCAGCCAGTTGGTAACCGTGACAATGGTCTCTCCTCTTTGCCTTGTTTTCACACTTTTTCTGCTGTCACAGAAACCTCACTGATTGCTTCTCTGCCAAGACAGCATCCTATTAATCTTTTAAATAAGGGCCAGAGCCTAGCAGTATTGTTTGCAGAAAACCGAGAGGACCTTGTGAGACCACACTGAAAAGGAAAAAGGGGCAACAGGGGCTGAATCCCTCTCATTGTGGCAGGAAAGCTGAGCCTTCTTTAAACCAACAATATTAGAAATCTAATAGCTGCTGTGGAAATAGATGTTGCAGAGGTCTGAATGTAGGCAGAGCTCTCTGGCCCCACCTGATAACTCTTTGGTCTCTCTTGTCTTCTGCCGCTCTCAGCTTTGTTCTCCAGGTGCACTCTGTGCTTTCATCTGCATCGTGGCGCTCTGAATAAAAGCCTCTGTGTTTATGGCCATTTTCTTTTTCTATGCACTTATTGATCCCTCTCAGCTAGGTTGAAATACACTTTATTTTTTTTCAAACCTAGCCTCAAACAGCATAAAAGCAGCATATTCTGAAATGGCAAACCATTGATGTATTGTGATGTGACCTAGAGAGGGAAGAATAACAGCTTAACCCTTTATCCCACTGCACTTAGCTGACAATTTGTTTGAAGAAGACACAAGTGTGAATAAAATAAGCATCTTTGCACAAAAATACGTCTTACAACCCAGAAAAATCCACCTCTCTCTATCTTGAAAAGGCTCTCCGCATTCTGATTTCACAGACGAGGCTTTTGTGTTTAATTAGGTGTGATTTGTGAACATTTCCCGAATGGTAGGAAGTCTTTTTGAGTATGTACTTTCTTGTCAAGTGGTTGTTAATGGAGAATTGCTGCAATGCTCCTGACACCTTCTGCTGTGTAATTAGTGCCTTCCTGTTCAAAGTAGCCCCATAAACCAAACCTTTCAAAAATGAGGAGCATGTGGCAGCCCAATTTGCCTTCTAGTTGGAATGTTTATAACTTATTAAGATACTGAAGTTCTGGGATCATTCTATACCTTCTATGTCTTTGTCTCTCCTGTGGCCATGGAGAACCAGTGAGGCAGGGCAGCTCAGTCAACTAATTGACTCCCAGGTCAGAGCCATGTGATAGCCAGACTGCTGGTCAATGGAAATGGATATACTTTCCCCTACGAGGAACATTAGGATTACGTGTATGATCGTGTGGGCATTTGGCTGTGTAATGTCCAGAAATTTGTCCTCTATGCAAGATCACAACTTAAAAAACACAGAGTATCAAGTAATTAATAGAAAGGTAAGTATAATATAACACTTTTTATGCAGGCTTTAATTTGGCACTTTACTGTAATCTCACCAGAGGCTACTGGGAGAATATTAAAAGGAAGGAATTGATGGTAAGAAATCATTCAAGTGGAGTGTTTGTCTCTTAATTATGCAGTTTAGTTACTAGGAAGCATTGTTAAGTTATTCAGTATTTTATGCTAGTTTTTAGAGTATGTCCCCATTTCATGAAAATTAAATCCTCATGGCCGAGAGTTGTTTTTTTTTTATTTTTTGTACAAGTAAAGGTTTTCCCCTCTCACTGTGTAGCCTCAGTGCACTGCTTTTTTTTCCTATCAACAAGAAAGTTCTCAGTGCTTTACATATAGCTTCTTTTTTGTGTAAAAAGACATTAATTAGTTGATATTTGAGATATCTGTTAAACTGTGAGTGTGCATACACATGTTAAGGGATGCCTTTTTGTGTTGTTTGTACTTTAAACACAAACCCTGTTGCTTTCCACCTGAGTCTGATCCCAGAAACTGGCCTGAACACTGTCTATGTGGCTGTGAGTCTCCTCCCCTCAGTCCATCCAGAAAAGATTGTCTCAGTTCCTCCAATTTCAAAGTGCTTGCATACTTTGACTGTGTAAAAGCATGCCCCCTCCTCCATGACTCCTCCCTCTGGACAGCACTCTTGACCTGCTGCCCCATTGTTTCCAGCTGGGATGGATGGGGAGCCGCCTCTGCCGGCGCGATCCTTCACTCAATAGTCGCTCCATCTGTTGACTGCGTGACTCTGGGTTACAAGCAGGGATTTTGCTCCGTCTGTGCGGGGTGTGAAAGGAGCTATCTCAGGGGGCTTCCTGAATAGGGTTTTAAAACTGCAGTAGCAGGGTGTTGTGATGCCCCTCACACCCCACCCGTCATCAGTCCAACACAGCCGGCTGGGTGTGTGCAGGATGAGAGGCCTTCATTGTGCCTGTTCACAGGCCCCTAGGCAACAGGGTCACCTTGTCCCAAAACAAATGGTGCCCTCAGTGGGATTGTTGGCACCGTGTGGTTGTGTGTGTGTGTGTGTGCGTGTGCGTGTGTGCGTGTGTTAAAGGGTGGGTGTCAGAGTATAAGAATGCATCATCAGGAAGAGGGCAGAGGCCTTGGCTGTGAGGACATTTATCTAACATCTCTGCCTTTCACATCAAGGCCTATTCAGTGCAACCCGTCTGTGTCAGGCTTTCAAAGGATATTCCAGATAGAGAAACACTCTGGGCTGCTTTACAGGTCAAACTGCTCTCAGTGAGCATTTAGACCAACAAAGCTGCTGATGTCATTTTCTATTTCTCCTGTTTAGCTTAGAAGGGGAAACCTCCTTTGAAACATTATCCTTGTTATGTCTCTCATGAATTTGCGTTCCCATCTCTTGAAATGATGGTAGAGTGTCGCTCTGGGCTTTTGAGCTGGGTCTGTTGTGCTGTTTGTCCTCTTTAACAGAGGGTATTTATGAAGGAAAACAAAATCTGTGGCTGTTTTGACAGCTGGTTCACCTTCAGTAATTAATGTTGAAATAGCAGTGCGCTAAAGTCCTTTGTCTGTCTGCGTGGGAGTATTTGGCATTTACTTGTACATGAAAATAAGCAGGATTTTTGCCCTCTAGGATCTTTTCTTCCTGAATAAGATTCCCGAAAAGCAAAAGAAAACTAATATTTGAGTGGAATTTGTATTTCATTTTGTAATACAGCTGTGAATATTTGTACACATTTTTCACGCTGAGGCTTTTATTTCTCCTTCTCTCAAGCTTTAAGTTGCTCTAGACTGTATAAATAAGCCAACTCTAACCCGTTATCTTTTTTTCTAACTAATGTGGTGGTCCTTCATATTCTTGCCAGGAGCTTAGTTCTGAAAAGGCACAGCAAGCACCCTCCACCCCCTTTTCTAGCTCTTTTCCTTTATCACAGAACCACAGTCAGCCACAGCTTCACCGGTGAGGCTCGAACCCCTCAGCTGTCACAAGATGTCCCTAACATACCTTTACCTCAGTAAAGATGATTAAAGTAGCAGCTCTCTTCATGTCTTTTGCACATGTGTTCCTCAACCTTTCTCCTCAGACTGAAAAAAGAGGGTGAGCAACAGTATCAGACAGAGATGCAGGCAGTTGGTTCAGGCATGGAGCCCCTCAGCAGACGAGGCAGAGTTAAAGGAGGAGGGGGCTGTTGAGTGGAATGAGTGGAGGTAGAAAACTGCAGTGACAGCAGAATGAATAAATTGAAAAATTCTCTCATTGTAAATTGTCTATCGCTCGTGACAAACGATCTGATAGGCGAGCGGCCCGGGTTTCCGACGCATCCGTCCCAATAGAGCTGTGAATAACTGGTCTATCTCCACACTGCTTAGCACTGGCCCCGCACTTAATAATTCATACAGTGTGAAATATTTTCCCCGGTACAGATATGCCAAAGAGCTGCCGCCAGCAGGCGGGGGCGGCGAGGGGGGTGTCCCTGTGGTGCTAATTTGGGGGATGGTGACGTGCATAGATTTCTAAGGGGGCTCTAGTTTAGTGGCGATGCCTCAGACACATTTGCTTTCCTGTATGCTGTGTCTGTTATTGGCAAGAGCTGAGCTGGAGATGCAGGGAGTGAGACTGAGAGTGAGAGAGTGCAGATGACATTTAACTCATGGCTGATCTGCCTGGAACTGGGAACAGAGAGGAAATTTCCATTTATGCTGACTGAACGCAGTTATCAGTGACTGTGGGGACAAAGTGAGACTGTAAACCTGCTAAGTAGTTTTTGCTGTTTGCCCTGCTGAGTTTTGTGGTCTTTGTTGACATTAGTGGCAGCAGTTGTCTCTGGACACCTGGTTTATGTCTCCAGTTTCCATCAGGTGACTCCTCCTGCCTCAGGCTCCTTCAGGAGCTCAGCCACCAAAAGCAGCTTTCATGGTCCCTGACCTTATTGTCCCCTTCATTCACAGTGCTCAACTCACCCACTTTATTCTCTACAGCAATGAACCCATGGTTATAATGGCCCTACTCTTATGTGTGTGTATGAGCAAGTGCAGATGTGTGGATATCTGAGTTAGAATCATTCCACTTCTGTCATTTTTGTGCAGTGGTTGCTATGTGGTTTTGTCTAGCTCGTTCCGCAGCTCAGTCCTGTACAAACTGGGTTTTTATGGTTCGCTTTCAGGGCCTGATACCAATTATGCAAACTATTAAAAATTTAAGGGGGACAGTCTTTTATAATTTAATCCTAAAGTAATAGATTCTATTAAAAATGCATGAGAGGAGCTTTATAGATGGAGCTAGAATTAGTGTCTATCAAAGACTCTAGTCAAGGATGCTGGGGAAATGGGCAGCAGGAGTGGTGGTATTGCCTCATTATTCAAATAGGATATGATTACCATAGAGCAGGAGTCCCTCAGAGCTGAAGCAGAGCCCACTGGCCACTGTGATCAGGAAAAGGAGGAGTCTAGTTAGGCTCCTCAGGGGGAGGTCGCTTTCTGGTAAAATGGAAGATGTTTTATATTTTCCATTTTTAACTTTTGCAAATAGGATTTGAAGTGACATGTAATCTGTGCTTTAAAATGTTCTGTCTTCTTAGGTTTCTTCTTCCCTGTGTATGGTTCCCAGATTGTTTAGTCTTGTCCTTGCTGAAAGCATGTACAGGGTGTTCGAGCATGAAAACAGGAAGCCTGCAGTGTTGTAACTTAATGGCTTATGCAGCAAGTGAGCAATAGACCCTACTGACTTGGTAGTTGGTTTACCCGACAGAGCTTCCTGGACATGTGAAACACAATGCAAAGAAGCCCTTGTTTAATTTTCCATTGCACATGGAAGCAATATATTTGCAGTGTTTTAATTTTTAACTTTAGAATCATTTGCACTCGACTTTATCCACCTCTGGCAGGGGAGTGAGTTCAACAGTTTTTCTGCATCATAGGTTTTATGGGCTATAGACAGCAGTTGAATATCACCTTGTCACTGTGATTTGCTTCATTAATTACAGGTAGAGAACTATAGTGGTTCAGATACCAACACAGCCTTTTAAAAGCTTCTTCTTATTAATGTGCTAAAAGAAATGGATTGAAGAAGCCAATAAAAATGGGAGCTCTTGTGAAGCTTATATGGATTTTAAGTTCTGCCTCTGAGGTAAATTCCTTGGCTTTTTGAAGTAATGGATGCCTGTTTATGGAATAAATCCAATGAGCTTAATAGATCATCTCCGTGGAAAGGTCAAGAGGAGACGCTCTGGTGTTTGAAGTGCTTATCCCATGGAGGAGTGCCAGAAATGTGACACCTCCTTATGAGTGGGCGGTGGTGGGCAGATTAGTGACGGACAGGGTGGCCCAGGGGGATGATTTAGGGATATTTGCCACTAAATGCTTTGTGTATATCAGAGGAAGGGGAAAAAAAATGGAAGTTGCCTTCACTTAGTTCCTATTTTTAACAGAAAATCATATTAGTAGATTAAAAACCAAATTTCCCCTCTTAAAAAGTAAAGGAACAAACAAAATTCAGGGGCAGAGCAGGTAATGAAAGGTGAATGAAAGTTTATTGGTTTTAAACCTCTCGTCCAGGTTTTTTTGTTTAATGTTGCCTGAAGTTACGAGTCGGTTTTCAACCCCCTACACTCTAATCTAATCTGGAGTGGGTGGCTGTGGGCAGCATCTGTGCTCTGAGTTGAAATAGGGCTTTCTCTCTGGCTAATCCTCTATCTAGGGATCACTCAGTAGGGTGAAGACAATTACCAGCCTGCTTTCTCATGCTAATGGAATCTCTAACTAAATCTTACAGAAAGAGGAAAAAATAGATGGAGGAAGAAGAGAAGCAGGGACAATGGCGCAGAAAGATGACCTAACTAAAATTGGTTTTTAGATTACCATTTAATTATTGATAGAGACCCAGTTGTAAGGCCTAAGGTCAGGATTTGGAGAGGTTTTTTTTTCTGAGAACGGAGATAGATTATCAAGTTATTTTGGTGTGTGTGCATGTATGTGTGTGTGTGTGCACGTGTGTGTGTGTGTGTGTGTGTTGGGTCAGGAAGTTGCTGAGACAGGACTGATGTCAGTGGCATATCAGCAGCTGTGTGCCAGGTAGTCTGCCTTTCACCTTTTTATCACCTGCCTCCAGCAAGGTGTCTGGAGTGGTTTTAAATTGCATTAATATGCAGGAATTTATAGATTGCCTCCCTTGGCATTTCTGCAGGGAGGGGAAGAGAGTATTACAGTCTCCATCTGCACTAATTACTGGGTCTTGGCAGAGTTACCTGTCTCTTGTGAAGGACAAACCAAGGCACAGAGCAGTAACACTTAGAGCAGAAGGAGCTCATTTGCTGGGGAGTCTTCAGGAAGAGGGATGTTCCTAGGGCATTTTTACTCTGATATGTTTGATGTGTTGGGAGCCTTGACTACCATAAAAATGCCTGCTAGCATCAATAAACTAAATTACTTCATCCAACTACCTTCATCTGGAGCTCAGAGAAAAGCTAACAGGCTTTGCACCTGATTTCAGCGACAGTCACGCATTCAGTCAAACTGTTGTAGTTAAATGTATCAACATATATTTTCTCTTAATCCTGGCAGAAGCTTAAATCAACTATCTCGAGATGTCAGACAATTTAAAGTCGGGACAGTGCGCGAGGAAATTTTAACAAGTGTACACCAGTGTTCTCCTTGAAGTTCTGAAATGGGTAAAAGGAAGCAGAAAGTCTTTGGTCTACGAAATAAATCACAGGAGCAACACAACATATCAAAAATCCTTGAGAGGGGAAGAGATAATCAGTCTGCACATATGCTGTTATCTCAGCGATGACCTCGCTTCTCAATTCTCTCAGTGACTGGTCAAGCGCACTGATAACAGGAGCCCTTATCAGGCTGCCTTTGTCATGGAAAGAGTCTACCATTTTAAATCATTACAACCTGCCCATTTTTTTTTTACCTTCCCCAATCGTTGAGCAGTGACACCAAGACCTTGCCTGTGTTTATTAAAAAATAAATAAATAAATAAATAGATCAATGTTTTAACCCTTTGCAGGTAGTATAAGGCCCCGTCCACATGGAGACGAATTTGCGTGAATTCGTCTCACTTTCTTAACGTATTGGTCTTTCGTCAAAATGGGGACGGTAAATACGGTATCCCAATGCGATAGCTTTTGAATACAGGTCCCAGAGTGGGTAAATCTGAATACGGTCGGCAATACGTCTCCGTCTGGACGATTTGGCGGGTAATACGTGGGCG
>JAPTYR010011523.1:0-14014 GCA_029814505.1 Siphamia roseigaster | reverse complement strand
CGGGTAGGGGTATCTCGAAAACTAAGGCCTTTTTGGACCCTTTGTCACAGGCCTAATCTGTGTGTGTGTTCTTGTTCACACTGTTGCGCAGTTGGGCAAGTGAGTGATGGTAGTGACAGTATAGACGGCATGTGCTGTGAAATGTCACCGTAGCGATCGATGGTGTTTAACGAGGCTGGAGGCTGATCTGGACCTCATGCTAACATGAAGCTCTCCACACCTCCTTTTTCCTCCCCTCCCTTCACTCTCCTAATCTCCCCTCAACTATCTCTGAGAGCCCTAAGATCCCTTGGGAGAATGGGAAGGCTTTTTACCTGTCAAGAGGCTTATGTGACACAAACATATATTAGAGATGCAATGATTAGTTGTTGACAATCAAATTAATCAACAGTTATTGTCATAGCTTCTTAAATGTGCATGCTTTGTTTGTTTTTCTATGCTGCCCATGTGAGTGCTGATTGATGAATTTCATCATTTTGTGACACCGTATAAGAACAAACAATGAATTCAACACTTTCTAAATTAATCAACATGTTAATTGGCATTGAAAATAAAAAGTTATACATGGAGTGTGCATAAATGTGTGTAGCTCATGTTTGAGGTTTTTTTTTTTTTTTGCCACTGTAATATTTCGACAGTATTTTTGTTGATTAACAAAAAAATCAAAACACAGGACGCAGTTGTGCAGAATAATCAGAACTAGTTTATGATTTCAAAGTGCTGAACAGAAAATCCAGTGAACCAAAGAGAAAGAAAAAAAAAATAATTGAACAGGAAACTCAAACCAGAGGGACATTGAAAAAACAGCAACTTTTTTTTTTAATCTTTTTTGTGTCTCTTCTTCAAAAAACAATGCACAACTTGTACCACAATATTTGAAAAAGCTAAAAACACTTCAAAATATTAGTTTTGTATATATATATATTTATATTTATATCTATATAATTTGCTTTTTTCGTATTTCAAACTGCTGCTGTGAGTGTGTAAGTGGGTGGTGGAGGCTTAGGGACATCCCCATAGAGCCGCAGTCTGAGACACAAACACAGGCCGAGCTGTTTTTGACATAGCAGCTCTTGACAGCTTATAACACACCATGCATATGATCCGGCTTCTCTAAGCGTACACACAAAAACAGTATGTCCTCCATACTCTCATACAACCTCCACGATAGAAACAAATAGAAAAAAAAAAAAAAGAGCATGACTGCGGAATGTTTCACCCCTGGCTTTACAGCTATCTGTCGAACACCCTCCTCTCCCCGATGTCCGGCTGCTCTCCAGGGGAGCAGGAAGGGTGTGTGTCTGTGCTTCTAGCCCTTCTTGGGGTGTAAGTGCTGCAAAAGCCAAATTCTGTCAATATTCGTTCCTCCATACTTCTACTCGACCTATAATTTCAATGAGTTAATAATAATAATAATAATAAAAAAAAAAAAGTACTAGAGCAAGTTCAAGTCTGGGTGACTCAGTCATCAATTGTTAGTGCACAGGATCTCCTCTGCTTTCTAAAACCAGGTGGAGACTGTCTTTTACTCTCTTTTAGCTACTGACAGTACAGGACATGTCTTTGTATTAAAATAATTTAGAGTTTGAAATAAAACTGCTCCTTCTCCGTCTCTTCTTTTTGTGATGAGATAGCACTTAAGAAATTGCACTTGAATCAAGAGCCTAACTCAACAGCCGTTTCCACATGTTTGTAAAATATCTGCGTCCTGCTTTTTGTGATGTTTCTACACGTCTGTTCACGTGCATGCTGTCTGACCTCTGACATTTGAGTTCAGTTCAGCATGAGAACACTCCCTTCCTCCTTTCAGCAGGAGGAACTAGAATACACACCGACACATGTTTCACTCTGGTTTTAAAACATCTGTTCACATCGATCCTTCCCTCTAACCTTAAAGAAGTCCTCAGGATGGATGAGCCAGGCTAAAACACAGATAAACAGTACTCATAAACCTTGGAGTTCTTGCCAGATGAGCTGCCACCCAGACAGAGAGAGGACAATATAAGAGTCATTTTTCTGTCGTCCATCTCAGCCTCTCCATCCTCCCCCACATGGGAAACACAGGATCAGATAAAAAGTAATAAAGCATTCAAGTTCTTTTATATACTGGTGAAAAGCGTTTAGATGGTTGTCCTTTTGAGAGAAAAGTGTTCTTGATTGGTTGTCCTGTCAAGTGAAGCATTTGATTGGCTCTCTCTGCTCGGCGTCATTCAGAGGTGAGTGAGTCTCTTTGTGGATATGTGCGTGCTCCTTGGGGGGGAAAGGCCTGAACAGGACATGACAATATTTTGTCACATTGTGGTCAGCCCGGGCCGTCAGTAAGGCAGAGTGTCCAGGAACCTGTCAATCAACGGTGGGGGCGGTACCAGATCCTCTAACTTCAGGTAGAAGATCCGTTGAAGACCCTGGGTCCTCTGGGAACGGAGCTCCGCCCTTAAACTGAGAACACGACTCAGGGGGGGCGTCGCTTTGGATGAGGAGGAAGATGGGCCGCATCCCAAGTGGTCACTGAGACAACAAACCACTTTATTCTGCAGCTCCTCAACCCGCTTTGAGTCCTTCAGGCCTGGGACTTGCTCTGTGGGCAGAGAAGCAGACAAAAATTAAGTAAGTGTAAAAAAAGAAACACGCACGCACGCACAGATCAGGGTTCATTCAACTGAAAGAGCATTAGCTACATCTTCTTTTATATTGAATTCCCCCTCATTAGCCTGTATGGCTCATGTTCTAAACAGGCCTTAACCTGTCTCACTCACTACAGATCAATACACAGTCTAACCTAATAAGCCCCCTGCACATTGTGTACATGCACACAAACACACACACACACACACCATATGTAGCTAACACCCAAATAGTCCCTGCAACTTAAGAAATTGACAGAAACAAAAGTGCTCAACAATTAGCTGATTATTCTGCCCTGTGAGCAGCCAAATGAAATTAGAAACACACACACACACACACACACACACACACACGCACACGCACGGCTGCCCATAGCAACTCCAGTGGCACCCGTACCAGGCTTAATGTGACACTAACTCATTCTGCAGAGAACAGGGTGTCCAGCCGCACACATATACACACACACACACACACACACATGCACACACAAGTACATACACATGGCAGTTGGTGCTGCAGGGAGGCTGTCACTAAACTGGTCTCACTTTGAGGTATCCATTATCTGAAGCTTATTTATTGTTTGTTTATGTGACTCTTTTGTTTGTTCTATGTTTGCTGCTGCAGAGTCACTCCAGTCAGCCTTTCATCGCAGCTTTCAGACCTCTCACACACTTTCGCTTCCCTCTCTCTGCGTTCTCCCTATCCTTTCTTTCTCTATGTGCGCGAGCTCCTGGGGAGGGATCGATGGCTGCCTTTCTGCACAGGCCACTCTGAAGTGGTCGATCGGCTAGTGGCTCTGGCGGCTCTGTCGTGGCAGTGCGCTGTGAGCTTTGCGAGGTGGCAGAGTGCCACTGAGAACAGTACAGACGCCATTCCAGAGCTGCGCTCCATGGTAGGCTGGTCGATCAGGCACAGAGTTAAGTGCTCCCCCAGAGAGTGAGGATGGGGTTGGAGGGCTTAGACAGAGGAAGAGGAGGTGGAGGAAGAGGAGGAGGAGGAGGTAGTGGAGGCAGACTGAGGTAAAGAAGTGAATGGAGGGGGAGGGGTATTTTACAGCTGTCCTCTGTCACCTTGGGCTACATTTGTAATTGACTATTTCTAATGCATTTATAATGCACTTCACTGACAACTAAATTCTTGTCTCTTCTATTGCTCCTCAGACCCAGGTTCTCTAGTAAATCTGTCTCTCTCCCAGGTCTCTCTCTCTCCATTTTTCACACAGTGATTAAGGGGCCAGGTGTGTGGCAGGTGCAGCAGGTGCTTCTGGGTATCGGGTTCTTGTTTCAGGCAGAGATGTGTGAGAACACGTATGCACATGTGTATCTTTGAGCACATGTGTGACGTTAGTGGATGTATCCACCTGATCACTGTCACATTCAATCACCCACAGGTCTGGACAAAAGAAAAAAGGTCTTGTGTGAGGGTTTTGATCAGACCGTTACGCAGAAGCAGTTTGTGATTGACAGTCTGAAAGCAGATGGGATGTGCAGCAACACAAAGATTTGGATGCAGGTTAAAGGATTTTTAAAGTCACTAATTTTGGAGAGTACACTTTCACCCTTGAAATGAATTAAACAGAAACCTGAGCATAAAACCGAGATTTATTTTTTTGAACTATTATTTTCCACTTGAGAAGCTTGACATTAGCCCTTGACCCCTATCAGCACTAATTCCTTCTATTGACAATAGTAAGTAAAACATCCTGTTGACCAAATCAATTCATCTGTGTCTGTAATCTGAAATATGCAGGAGTTGTGGGGTGTTTTCACCTGTGAGCAACACAAGCGCTGCCAGGCAGGCGAAGGCAGAGGCATCCAGGTTTAGGTTCTGGAGGTGGGTGGAGAAATCCCGAATAGAGTCCAACCACTCTCCAAAACCACGAAGGCACTGGAACCTGTGCAGCACCAAACCGTTACAAAACACGAGTTTATCCTCTGGCAGCACTGACCTGAAAAACAGAGACAATAGGAGGTGGATGTACTGGTTAGTTTTGATATCTCTTGTAAATCTCACAGACACAGTGTGATCTCTTTTCTAATAAATGCTGTCGTATCCCTCTGTATATGGCTTTGGATACCAGGCCGGGAAACAATTAGAATAAAAACAATGAGAAAACTGCACACTACACAAACTCACCCACGATTAGGACACACATCAAACATGGGCATGCAGCTGATTAAGGTTGTGTTTTCCCAAATTATAGCATTTTAAAACATTCCTGCGTTTCCGTTTGGCAGGGAGGGGTGAAGGGTTAGGGCAGAGGGCTGTTGTATGTGTGTGTTTTGGAGATAGGTAAACTGTTATAGCTTTAATGCACCCAGGCTGTGGTGTGCAGTGGAAACACAAAGCTTTAACGAGGAAATGAAAAGGCTTCTCAGATGTATTTAACCATCAGTTACTCACGACACACACAACCATCCCACTTCTTAACCATAAAGCTGAGAAAGAGCAGTGAGGGCGGGAGGGTAGATGACTGGTCTTTATTAGTGCCTCAAAGAAGAGAACAGTTTCTCTCATATTAAAATCCTTTCTACAGTCCATGGTACAGAAAGCTGGTAGGTGGGTCTCAATATAACAATTGATGGTTGCTGAATGGAGAAAGAGGAGATACGGGACAAGAGAAGAAAGGCAAAAGCAGGTGTTAAGAAAACTGCTGATAGTGAAAGAAACAAAAATAAAGCAAAATTGTGGAAACCTGTAATTACACCCTGTACAAACATTGGTTTAGCAGTTAGGAGGAAATGAAATACCATTTGTTTCCAATTATCCAGTTAAAAAAGGTACAACACCCACTCAAAGCATATGACATGTATGCAGACATTAACAGCTTCATGAGTCAGAAATAAACCTTCTCTTAACAGAAAAATGATTTGGCCCACATTTTTATCCCACGAGTTAGAATGATAGACAGAGGTAAGAAAATAGTGAGGAAAATGAAGCTCATTACCATCAAAGGACTGATTTTATTTTTTCACATCATTCTTGGTAAACTTCTGTCACCTCTTGGCGAGCATATTTCAACTACCACTACTGGTTTTACTGGTTGTTTGGATTTTTTTTTGTATTACAAGATTCTCATATTTCTAAGTTTGACTACGTTTTGGCCAAACCATTCCTTAATAAACCATCTACTGCAAACAAACATGTTTTATTACCTCATAAATCTACAAAACCACATATTTTGTAACAGAATACAGTGAAATGCTAATTTACTAAATTACTTTTAAGTGACAACATATGCTTCTAGCACCCTAAGAAAGTAAGCAACATTGTCATGTAATACTTGATTCATATTTGGTAGTAGGATGTAAGCACATCGACACAGACAGGCTGGCAGACAAACAGCCAGGCAGATGTACACAAACACACACAATAATACACAGCTGGATGTGGGCCACACATTCCACTCACCCCTGACTACACTGTCACCACGGTAATCAAGCAATAACCACAGAAACTGTTTGGTAACGGGGTGCTTACAGCAATGCCGGCCCAGAAGAGTGGAGTAAATTTACTCTACACACACTGAGCACACACAGACGCACACATCACACATACGCTTGTTCAGGGGTCTGCAAGGCATGTGAGTTCAACACAGGGTCAACGCAGGGCTGCATTGACAATGAGACAGGAGTGCGGACCGCATCCCCTGCTCTCACGGAAAAGGGATCAAGTAAAACAGTGCTGCGTTTGTGTGTGTTTTCTTCTGTGCCGTGGGAGTTTGGCTGATGGAAAGATGAGCAGTGTGCGCGAGAGCATGCGTGTTTGATAGAAATCCACCGTTTACTCATAGTCTCAGCCTGAGTCCGCTCCTGCTGGGACTGTGATGCCACCACCCATCCTCTACCCACCCTGCACCTGGACCTCCACTGGGAGGAGGACACAAACTTGGGATTCGACATCATCAGTGTGTGTTTTTGTGTGAGTAACTGCACTTGTGTGCCTGACTGTGTTGATTTTCTGCCCTAGACAACAGCCCAGACAAAAGGATGAGCTTGTACCCTGACGCCCCTCTTCCCCATAAATTTATCAGGCTACATGCCTCACACCAGCAAACTGGTAACCCAGGGAAATTGTGAGGCAATGGGTGCTTTGGGCAGTCGTAATGGGACTACACGCATCCATGAACCAGAGTACATGAAGTTGATTTTCTTTTTATTCCAGTCAGCTGAATTGAATATGTATTTTCTTCCATAACAGCCCTTTTCAGTTTCTCAGCTGACTAACTTTTAGATGGAATTGATCCTGTCAATTCACAGTTCACAATGTTAGCACAGTTTTAGTCCGCAGAACACACACAGAGCTCTCTGTGCGTCAGATATCAGACGAGAAGAGCGGAACTCTGTGGGTGTAGCTGCTGTCATAGTTACAGACTCCATTCATAATTTGGTTCATATGGTGATTACTCAGCTCCACTCCTCCTGCTCTGGAGATACACCAACACAGCAGCACACAGCTTGGACAGCGCAGTTACACGCTGTACTGTAATGGTAAGGACGTAAATTTGAACAACTTCTCCCAAAGCCATATACTATATGCACTGTATTTCTGGTTGGAGAGATAATTCATGAAATTATTATAGCTGCTCTCTAAGATGCCATTTAAGTTAACATAAAATATCCTTAAAAATATTGTGCAGTGGTGATGTTTCTTTATACAGTATGCATTCTACTAACCAGGTCACCTGTGATCCGTTTAAGGCTTACTGTTACATTTGAAACCTGGCTGAATGGAGCATAGGTTGTGTTTGAGCCACATACTAAACAGAGAATCTTTCAAATTAAATCTAATACATACATGTTGGTTTTCTGTTCCAAGCCTAAACCTAATCCTAACCCCAAAGTAAAAGTAAAGTGAATGTAGCAGAATTAATAAAACTTGGTTTGGTTCACTGTATTTATAATGTACTGCTTTCTATCTTTACATCTTTCTTATTACTTCTATAACCTTCCCTGTTGTTCAAGCAATACAGGATTATGTTATATGTCTGGAACAAAATTTTTTGGACAGTTTTAATCCCCATCTCACCTGTGAGCCAATCGCAGGACAAACAGCTCCAGGAAGGCGGAGTCTATCAGCAGATTCTGATCTTCACGCTGAAGCTCAGAGAACCCTGGCAACCGGTCGGCCCAGCACCGTGTGGTCTCCATCGAAATGGTGAGCAGCCTGTAGAAGAGCTGGATGTGCTCTGCATCTGAGGAAGAGGAAGGAGGATCAGCCGCGCTGAACTGTGGAGCACAGAGAAAGAAAAACAAATCACTAAGACTTGTAACTCTCAGATGAAAGTAATTGCAATGGATGAGTGTGTATGTGCAGAGTGGGGTTACCTGGCTGTAGTCGAGGTCACGGGGCGTGCAGTGGGAATAAGCCCTGAGCAGAGCAGAGAGCAGGCTGAGAGGTGGAGATGGAGGAGATGCTTCCGTCTGCAGAGGGCTCTTTGGTTTGGAGGGCAAACGGCCTCTGCGCCCCTTCAAGCTATCAGTGCGCACCACTGTGGGGCACAGAAAGACAACAAAATGCTGATCGGTTAAATCTGGATGTACTCATTAAAATGCACAAAGAGCTGCTCTTCTTTAACTGGTTATATCTACAGGAGAACATTTTCAAACATTCCTACAATCCCAACACATGGAGCTACATGCCAGCAGATGGCAGTGAAGCTGTTCCACAGTACCACCGGATCTGTCCATGTGCATAGTGTGTGGAATTGTTTGTGCTAAACAGTGTGCATGTATGTATGTGGGTTCAGGTATTACATGAGATGTGAGACAGGTTAGACAGTGAAATAAGACCAGAATGAGTGATACTCTGACACATCAACAAAAACCTCATACAGTCAGATATAGTATGACATGAGATGAACCAAAGGAGATATGGGACATGTGGATCCACCAATCCTGGATCTCTTTCTAACCTTTAATCATCTCTGCATTTGAAACATAGACAGGTACTTTCTACTTTCCTCATCCATCATGAGGTGTTACTCCATGGACATGTGATGATGCTCAGTGTCAAACCTTGACCAGATAGTCAGGGCTGGTGGAGGTTTGCAGTTGTTTTGGTATTTACTGGTAGTATCAGCTGTAGTTGGGTGTCTTACCTTCTTTTACCATCCCCACACTCAGACATTTCTGGAAGCGGCAATACTGACAACGGTTGCGTCTCCTTTTGTCCACAGGACAGTTTTTACTGGCCAGGCACACATACTTGGCATTTTTCTGCACTGTGCGCTGGAGAGAGAAGAAACAGACATACCGATAATCAGCCTCCAAACACAATCAACCACCTAATATTTGATTTGTTTAATTCAATTTCTGTTTTTTTTTTCTCTTCCCCATCAAAGAATGAAAGCAGAAGCTTGCAGGTCAGATTTTAATTACGCGCTGAAAGGCGGCGGTGACATCAGTGTAATTAGATAAAATTAATTTCCCAACAAGCCTCGCCTGCAGGAGGGACAATTTTATTAGCGCCGTCGCTGACAATGGGGACTCAGCGTGTGGCGTGCTGAGGCGGGTCCCGCGAGACAAGGGGTATGACAGTGGCCGCCGGACCCGCGTGATCAGATTGTTTGTGAAGCTCGCGGGTCAGCTCGTGGCACCTCTGGAGCCTCGCGCATCGCGCCCCTCAATGGGCCCCGCGGGAGCTGTTTTCTCCTCGGCTGGCTCGCGCGATTATTACTGACCTTATTAAAATGAAATCAGAAACGGGCCACGTGGGGGCCGGATGCGCTGCCCGCGTGGATGAAATGCAACAATAACGGAGAAGGTAGGCGACGGAGCATGCGCACCAATGAGCTCAGGAAACAAAGTGAAGTTGTGTTTACAGGTGGATAACTGTTGAATGAAAAATGTCTTTCCTGGCAGGTGTGGAAGTAATCCTAATGTTTGCCTCTGACTACAGTTTCTTCTTATAGTAGTTGGTTTCCGCAGGGTAAACAGTGATAATTACTTTGGATGTCAACAAACTGCAGCCTTCTATAGGTTAAATATAGTGAGGCCTCCTGGGGTCTGTTTCCAATCTTTCCTGGGATTTTGACCGAACGATCAAAACACTGTGAATCCGGTGCACATGGAGCCTACTTAACAAACATAATGACCGCTGTGACACCACTGTCATTTACTGAGTGTTTATTCATAGGCTCGGGTTGTGAGGTTATAACTCCAGAGGTCCGCTCACACACACCAGAACAAACTGTAAATTAAACTAACACGCAAATTGTCGCTGCTTCCCCTCTTCTTTAACGCCTCTAAAACACATCAAAACAAATAAATCCAATTAGGAACCCCTCGCGCCACACATGCCCGCGCCCTCGGGAGACCAATAACACACCAATTATTCCATATGCTCTGGCGCGAGTGCGGAACTGGCGCATAATGGGCGCCAGCGCCGGATGAGAGTGGTTGCCATGGCACCGCCGATCGCTGTGAATGTCTCCCTCTCATCCTCTCAATGGTCAGTGACCCGTGCGCACGGGTATAAGTTAGTTATGGTCATTAATGTGGTTGAGAGAAAATAGCATCCGTTTAGTGGAGGTCCAAACTAAACATGGAGCTGCAGCCGGTTGGGATGACGCACTCAATGACATACTTGTGTAAAAGGACAGCATGGATTAGACAAAGTTTACAGACAGTCTCAAATGTTTTCTCTTTTTTGTTAGACTAAAGTTTCAGGATAGAATTCTGTCAGGTTTAAATAGATGTGTGAGTGTTATTCAGAAGTTGGAATTCCAAGACATGATTTTGTTTTGTTTTTTCATGCTATCTTGTTAAATCAAGGTATTTGTTTGGACTGATGGAACTAGTGAGAATAAAATGACCTGGTTGGTTGGTTCAGAGGGATGTTCTTCCCATTAGTGACCTCAAGGTCTAATTTATAAGAGAGCTGATTCCAAGAAAATTGTGACTCTGAAATGGTCAATTTAGGTTCTGATAAATTAAGCTCTCATGAGGGACTCCTGGTCTGTCTCCTGCTGCTTCCTGTGTGTGTGTGTGTGTGTGTGTGTGTGTGTGTGTGTGTGTGGGAGAACTCCTGTGACACTGCTTTCCATTAAGAACCATGGAGCATGCACGACGTCTCTGCAGAGACACTACAATTTAGAGCTAGAACTGTGTAACTGATCGAAGTTTGATACTGATCAATAGTCTGTATCTATTTGTGCGCAGGTCGACACATGCACACGTACACACACATACCTAGATTATCACAGTGTGATTCTCAAGTCTGTAGATCACTTTCTTTCCATAGGCCTTCTATTTTGGACAGAATAAGTTTCAGTGTGTGTGTGTGTGGGGGGGGGGGGTTGTTTATTAAGTTTTTATTACTACTCTGAAATTTCTTCAAGTGCTATCTGTTATAAAAACTGACAATCTAATATTGACCATAAACAGATATGTTAGGAATGGCTCTGTGACAGACCTAAATTAACTGAAACAAAATGCAGTTAAATGTTGAACGTCAGAGTTGAGGATGAGGTTACACAGTGGGCACTTCAGGCACAAATGGACACACACATGCTAAAGCACGCATACTGTGCATGTTGTAGGGGGATGGAGGCATGCAGAGGCAGATTCTTGACATGTAACATGTGCTAATAGCCCCGGCTTAAATTAAAAGCCTTTAGGGACCAAAGTCCTTCTCTGCCTCCTTCTCCCCGTCTCCTCTCTCCTTCATTCTCTCCTTGTTTCTTGATCAGGGGCAATCAAATCGCTCCTCCGTCTGAACAGAAGAAGTGAACATGACCTCTTCTGCACTGTTTCATCATGTATGAAATATGTTAAAGTATCTGTGACAGGGTCTTATTGTTTCTTTATGCAAATTGGGGAAAATATAGCTCAAACATCTAGGAGCTGAAATAACAGGTAAACCCTATAAATTTGGGTCTACATCATTTCCATCCTTACCTTGACTTTTTTCAATTAATGCTCAGATGTAACATTTGTCACCATATGTGTATGTTAAGCATCATTTATCACAATTCATTTGTTTCTAAATAACAAAAAGTTGACATTTTGCATCTAAGCAATAAAGGCATTTGAACTTGACCATGCGGCATGTTTTATTATATTCATTTTCTTAGTTTGTCATTCTTTCTGTCCTTATGTATGTGCAGCAGTGTGAAGTAAAACACATGTGCACTAAGCTAACACGTATTTTAAGCTAGAAAAGCACAAATAAAGCAATACAATAGTAATACCAACTCCATAAAATGCTTCATGCTTCAAATTTTTGTTTCGTTTGTGTCTTAATTTTTGTATTATGCTAACAGCCAAAATCTTTGCTTAATCAATTTTAAAATTGCAATTCTAAATACTTTTACTAATTTAATAGAGAAAAGATAGTAAATGGGCTATATTTGACAAAAATACCCAACACAGGAAGTTGTAGCTTAAGAGCTATTACGTGAACGTGTTTCAAATTGCATTAATGAAATAACAATCATTTACAGCCAGCCTCTACAAAGATTTAATGTGTTATAACTATTCAGGTGTAATTAAATATAATCAGGAAAATATTTTAGGGAACAATACAAACATCTGAATAATGGAACTAATGTGCCTGAGTGTAAAAAAAAAAAAAAAAAGCAGGTGCTGAAAAGCATATTTTAGTTTTGGTTGGCCAGATACAGAGCACTAAAAAGGAAGAGATGTTACTGTGGGAATAAATATTTTTTTATGAGTCATCTACATATGCATGCGTGTGTGTGTGTGTGTGTGTGTGTGTGTGTGTGTGTGTGTGTTGCATGGCTGGTTGCATCAGAATGTGTGTGCATAGGAAACAAAAGTGAGGTTTGACAGGCTGTTTGGCTGCTGAGCGCTGCAGTAAGTAGACAGCCTGCGGCCTACTGCTGTACCAGACACTGCTTTCATTAATTACTAAATAAAAACAAATTGTGAAACTAATTGAAAAGAGGGATAATTCATTTCCACCTACCAGAGGCATTATTCAATTACCTCTGTGTTTCTTGCTTTGTCTTTTAATTTCTCTCTCTTGTCTCATGCAGCCAATAGAATGCTTAACAACTGTGCCTGGAAATGTTATAATTAAAAAACTATGTAAAAAAAAAAAAAAAGAAAAAGAAGACTGGCATGACTGAATTGAAGCTCATTATTTTCTCAAATATGACACATAATGCTTGCATGTGCCACAGAAGTTTGTTGTTTGCATTAAGACTGGCAAAGGAAATTGAAAAAAAAAACGTGACTAAAACCTGGCAGTTATAGACGTTGAACTGTTTGCATGTGCGTAGTAGATGTGAGACAATAACTGAATAATTTAATCAGCTGCATATCTGACTGACTGACTTCTTAATGTGTAAATCACATCAGTAAATTGTGGATTATTGTCATCTGTAGAGGAAAATACAGCAGCAAACATTTCATATGAACTTTGCCTTCATGTCGTCTGTTTTCCAGAACGCCTGAACAACACTTAAAGTCTGTGTGGCTGAACATCAATCGTGGAGAGCAATTCTCTCTGGATGTCTGAGGGAGAATATGTTTTTTTTTTTTTTTTAATTTATCATCCTGCGATCACACATCACACATGCAATCACTCACTCAGTCATAGACCGTTTATACGCATGCATTGCCCGCTTGGTTGCTGGGAGAGACGACCCCTGTGGGTGTGTTGTGCTTTTATAATGACTCTAAAGACAGTTTGAAGACTGCAGAGTGGGAGCAGACAAATGCAAGAATATTATTTGAAATGAAATATGTCAATTTGGAGTTAGTTCACAGATAATAAGGGATATCAGGACACCTACAGGTGTTAAATACTTATATTTAATGTGCCTTTTTTAACCTCCTGAGATGTAGGGAAGTACAAGTTTGGGCTTTTTTTAAATTAAATAATTACCTATACTGAAAACATCATGACGCAACAGTTTTTTCAGATGCATTTTTAAAAAGTTTTATGGAATATCTTTTGTGGTGGACTTTTTTTGTATAACGCTGTGAAACTGTTGTCCACAAACCTGGCTAGAAAATCTGTAGCTGGGTCTGAGGAGGTTAAGGTAATTATGTCCTGTGCAATGGTAGCTTGTATGTAGGAATGTGGCTATTAGAATTAGTTAGGTTAATTTACATTTTACCAACAGGTAAATGTAAGTAAAAGGAAAAAGACTGTTACGTTAAGTAGTACGTTTATAGCTTTGTAACTTCAGAAATGCATAACATCACACATAAGGGAGCTTGAATGACTTGACGGGCTGAAATCCACATCAGCTATTTGGCAATAAGACATATGAAATACAACATAAGAAGTGAGACTTCTTTAGTGCGGTATTTGTAAAGGAATTTAAGAACATTTTTATGACCTGCAGATACCCTGCATATTTTAACCCTATGACACTCACTGGGTCGCTCACAACCCACTGACTGTAAAGTGCATG
>JAPTYR010011103.1:0-14039 GCA_029814505.1 Siphamia roseigaster | reverse complement strand
CCCCATTACACTATATGTTATACAGTGATCCCTCCTTACATTCTAAAAATAACACGCAATAAGTGTAATCCATGAAGTAGTGTTTCCATTACAGGATAGTACCGACTTTACAGTACCTGAACGTCATAGCGGGATGGTGCGTTACTTTCGTGTCATCTGTTGGGGAAATTGTTGATAAACTCACTGGTTGAGTGTCGTCTCATCTGAATTTTTACATTGGCTATCAAAGACTGAATCTCCTGGATTGACCACGGTGTAGTTTTGGGCTTTCTTCATCTGGATTAATGTACCGGCATATTTACCATCAACTTCCACATCTGTATTTTGTAAAACGGCAGATGACAGAGACAACTGTCTGACCAGTGAGTGTTTGCAGGGTTTATAGGTCATATTTTAGTATCGCTGGTAACCTGCCAGGACCAATTATGACGCAGAACACACAATTCGTTTTCATATGCTGTAAAATAAATAAATTAAAAAGGCATGCAAAATTGCAATAATCACCACCCCACCCCATTGTTCATTTGTCAGGGTGACCTCTGCGTTTTACTATTAATATTCAAACATTTGCTGTTTTGATTACGTAACCGTGAGAAATAAGATAATTGTGTACAAGTCCTCTCAAGACAGTCTCTCGTGCTGGCTTTTCTTTAAAAACAGAAAGACAATTACAGTAAGATGACATTCATTTCAATTCATTTTAACCTCCAAAACTTTGTGTTGAGTCAGTGTTCTGTAGCCACTGTTAAGTCACAATGTATGACTGAAGTATGTATAGTAAAGTCGACCTTGCTGACACCATACATGTTTTGTTACTTTACCATAAACTGGGATTTTCATACAGTTTATGGCCATGTCCAGAGCAAACTGTCGAAGATGTTGTCAAACATGGTGTTGCAATTTTTTAGCTATTGGTTGGAATATCCGTCCGAGCAGTGGACGTGGATCCACTGTAACCATGTTATGTGACCTACAGCTGTATTTACGGTCACTGATCAAGATTCCATTGGATGCAACCTGGACATGATTCTGTGTTTCAACACAAAAGCTTGAAAAAGTTGTTTCAGTAACATCAAAATGTGTCAGGCAATCTAGATTCATACTAGGTATTTTAATTTGGAGCATGAGGAAGAGAGCTGCAGAATGAAAGCAAGCATTTTCAAATTATGTTTTTCTTCCCAATTTTGGCTGTGGCAGCTTGAAGACAGAAAAAGCTCCAGGTTTTAGACATTTTACAAACCAAATGACTCTCTTGTCTCCATACCAACTGCAGAAACAGTGACAGGCCAGGAAATACAACCAGTATTGAGGTCGTCACCCTGTCTAGGGACAACCATAGGCCTGCATGAGGTGAGAGAGAAATGAGTGTGGTAGAGTTGTCCAGTCATTCAAACTGGGTCACTGAGAGCATCTCACTGTTGTTCCTGCTGAGGAGACAACATGGCCACTTACTAACAAGTTTAACCCCATGACTGGTGTCTTTTTGAAAAGAGAAAATGACATTAGAAACATACAGGAGTGTTACACAACAGCCAGTTACATAATGCTGCCTGCTACCTCTGGCACACAGAACTGAGGTGTGTATTATCTGCATCTGTCCTGAGGTCAGGAACACTACAAATTCATTCTTCAGTTGACTTATTTTTTCAAAGTTACACCGTGAGAATGTAAACTAGAAATAACCATGATATATTCAGTGGTCAGTCTATGAGCATGCTAAATGCTGACATCCATTTGGCTCTACATCTGTCGGTAATGGATCTTACGGGAAGAGGTGTGCAGATGCTATGACCTGCAAAACAAACCAGCAAAAAAAAACTGACAGCCATCTCACCTCAAAATGTTTCAGGTCTTGGTGGGAACAAGTTTTGCCATTGTTACATAATGTGTTTAAGGAGCACAAGATGAAAACATCACTGCCTGTGTAATGCTCACTACTTGCCAAGTACTTTTCAACTCCTTGGACAGTGAAACAGTCAAGAAACTGACAACAAACAGACAACCAAAAGCACTGGAAGTCAAAGCCGTTGGAAATTTAATGTTTCATGGGTACCAGGCATCTCATTGCTCTGTAGAAATTCTCACCATATATAAAAGGTGTACTGTGGGACAAAGTATATACACCCCAAGACAAAACAAATTAACTGACAATGTGGCACTTCTTCCTGCCACACAATGAGAATATAAATCTTGTTCCAACAGTGCCAGAAGGCACTATAGAAAAGGGCAACCCAGTCAAGTTTTATTAGTAAAAATGAGATGAGGAGTAACTCTGTGGCCTAGGGTAGTTAACATGTTTGTGCATAGGCTCGCACCATAGGGTCTCAAGAATGCCCAAGACAAAAATAGACATGACGTTTCAGTTTTGAAACGTCACATGAGAGCTCACAACACAGCTGGATCATCTTTCAATATTATGCAAGTTTTTCTTAAGCGGGTGAGTGAAAAACAGCAGGTGACTAATAGTAAGAACTCAGATCCTATTTGACAACAAACTCCTGTGCGCATGAAACGTATATGGAGGCCCACAAATGCCTACGTGTAGTTATTCACATGTTCATCCACATTTGTGTCAAGATTGGTGCTTACTCTCGGTACGCCATCCCCGAGAAAAAAAATGTGCTCATGAGTTGAAATTTTTTCTTTAATATGGTGTATGTAACAAGAGGGTCTTACAAGGAAATTACAAATTAGGCCGTGACAACAGTAATTAATAGAAAATGTGCAGTTTTATCGACAGGAACTGTTAAGTAGTATTTACTTTACAGATACATCGTCAAAAATTTAAATATATCCAAAATAATGCTAGTGCTAAGTTTCAAGTCAAATAAAAAGTCGACATGCATAGCCCATGCCTCCAGAAGCCACAGCAAAGCATTATTTCACTCTAATCCACTTACTCTTTATAAGATACGGTTATTCAAATTATGAATTGTGAGTCTACCTCAAAAGATCATCTTTATTTTTTGGCCATTACACCCTAGTGGCTAGTATCAATAACAAATGTTTCTACTTGCCTCTAACCTCAAAACAAGACTCTTCAGTCTATATTAATTATTAATATTATCTATATCAGTATTAATAATATTAATGGATATCACAAGTTCTGCAGCTTTGTAAACAGGCTGTGTGGCATGTACTGAGCTCATCCCGCAGTCCACAGTAGGACTGTTTCTGTCATAGTCTATATATTAAAAGAATGACTAATAGGCTTTCAACAGTGCACATGTTGCAGGCCGACTTAAGCCAACCATCTTCACACTGAATACTTTTGTTTAGTTCAGCACACTAATCATGTTATTGTTGTGTTACCAACTTAGCAGCTGCTTAGGCTATAATACTGTTTTAGTCAGATGCACACTTATACATTTACAGTTCACACACATCTATTTTTAAGTTGCAAGTGGCACAGAAATGCACATTCTGGATCCTGTCTCCACCTTCTCTTTGCTTTAAATGATGTAATTTGTCAGTGTGAGTGACAATACACAATAAATTAAGGATCTTTATTGTCCCGCTTAGGGATATTTCTTGTTTGCATTTAGCCCGTCCTGTTACCTTAAACGGGATTTGGTTAGAAGAGGACTGCCACTGTGTGGTGCCCAGAGGCCAATCAGTATCAATCCAGTATTTTCATCAAATGAACTGATAGCTGAATTAATCTGCCATGCATGCTTTGAGAAAATGCAAGATCACAAAGAAACTTGAGCCACATGAGAAGGACATGCAAACTTCACATAGAAAGGCCATTTACTGACCTGTGGTGAGGTGACAGTGCTTACACTGAGCCACCCCTTCACACAAATCTCAAAATTATTCACTGTCTGCTACACAGGGTTTTTTCTGAAAGGGGCAATAAGGGCGCTGTGCCCTCATGCAATCAGCGACAGTGCTCGGCCTCTTGTCAATTTGATATCAAGTCACATCATCAAAAATGCCATTATTACTCGAACAGCATTCATTTTGCACCGTCACCATCAGACAGTGCAAAAATGAATTGGTATTTTCCAGACTGAGGCTCCGTGTTGTTCAGTTATTTACATCTTGCAGCTACTCTTGTGAGATTTGACATAGCTTATATACAAGGTCAGGTGACTTGTACAGTGAGATCTTGAGATTCAATGACCCTTCACCCACCGGAAAACTACACAAATGCGTTAGTATACATGCTACATCGGCTTTTTTGTGTGTTTTACTTGAAGAAATTGTTAATGTATGTACAAGGATGTGAGGGCAAGCGAAGTAGTACTATTGGTCATGTTTAGTACTGAATTACATGAGTACAGTGTAATTTACATTTGACTGTCTTTATTTTGTAAGTTTCCAGATGAACACAAGATTTAAAATTTCCCTCAGATAGCCTCAAAATGTCCCGTTGTACGTTCAATTTTTCAAAGGCTTCACTTCTTTGCCATGTGGTGCTCCCTCATTCTACACCCCCTAACAGACATTATCATTATGACAATAAAATGGTATAATACTGAAGTTAATATTTCATGATGTTGGAAGCGTTTTACACACACACCAATCTGTGATGAGAATGATTTTATCCCATTTTTATCACTTTAGCTAACTTGGAACACCTGCAAGGCTGATAGTGAACATACAGTGGTATCCAACCGTAGCAGTCAGAATCTAATCTCATGTAATGGTAACATTGAAAAAAAAAGTAGTGATGAGTCAAGGGAATTCCAGTTACAGTCAGTGGAAAGGCATCATTATTTATATCTATAGTGCTGTACCTTGTCGGTTAATCTCATTCTGCAGGAGCTCTTCCATTGCTTCTTCCTCAGCAATGTCCAGAGGGGTCTCACCCTCACTGTTCACAACTCCTACACTGGCACCCTGACTGATTAAATACCTGCAACAAAAACACAGATAAAATGTTAGAGGAGTGACAACAGTAACACAAACATTATCCTGAAAAGGAAATACAGCTGATAAATACTGTTGGGTTGAATTTTACTCACATGACAGTGTGAAAAGGAAATGAGGTAAGAGCAATTGTCATTTCATTTTAACTGATGAGGAAATACATGAAGTACTGAAGCTTTGCAATGTTGCTTTTGGATCATGGCCAACACTGGTTGACAGTAGATAACAGTGTGCATTGCTTGTCTGGCCAGGCACATCATCATGACATCTCCAATAAGTACTAGGGGTGAAAAAGTACAGATTTTGTAGAAAGGGGCTGTGGTCTGTACTGGAACATGCTGCTCCTTTCTCCTTTTGAAAAAAAGTTAACATATTCATTAAAAAAAAAAAGACAACAGTTATTGATATATTCAAAAAGCAAATGCATGTACTGAAATGGCACATGTCGTACAGAGTGCTGACATGAAAGAGGGTATTTCTAGGTTGTGTAAACAGTGAACACAAGGCATCTAATAAAAGAAAGAGGAATTTGGATGAGGAGTGGCACAAATCCAGACAGGTGTTGTGTGCCATGGACAAACAGTGGCGACTGACACTACACTACTGGCTGATTTCCAACCTTTTCTGTTTTATAGGATGGAAATTCACACAAGACAAGAAATAACAGTTACAGCCAAAAACCTGTAATTTCTATGAAATAACAGTGGCCAGGTAAGGATTTTACTAAGGCAGCGAGGACTGTTATAACAGTTATATTGTGTCAACTAGCAGAGTTCATGAAACTGTTGAAAGAATAAAGGCAGAACAAGAACCTTACTGTTCTACAAAATGTTTTGGACCAAATCCACAAAGAGCATATCTGTTAGTGGTTTTTCCTGACAATGGAGTGAATATTTGTTAATAGAGATAATTTTGAGTCAAATAAATGGAGATCATATTTCTGAGCAGTTTTTCACTGCGTGACCTTTCACAGTCAACTCATCTAAAATCATGAAAAAGCTGAAGCTGAGCCATAAAACCAGTGCCAAGACAACTAAAATAAGCACTTCACACTCATGATAGCTTTGTGAATTAACCCTTTAGATTTTGTCACAATAGCATCTCTGAGACCCCCACAATGATTCAAGACAGTTTTAACCATTCAACATCTTGACTTCAGCTGCTTCCAATTAAGGCTGTGGTGAGACTCAGGCCCTTCTCATTAACCCAACACAGCACTTGAAACCCTCCGAGTCCTTGTGACTTCCCTTCAAAAAGGCAAAGGAATGACTACAGCTACACTTTATGGTTTTATATCTTCTTGATATGTTGGCGTTTCCACTCAAGAGTTTTTTTAGGCTGGCTTGACGAGGTTTGTGGCTTTGTGGTATAGAGCCCCACCGTGGGACTTCCAACCAACCCTACCATTACATGGCTGCGGTGACACCAGGGGCTTCAAGATACCGTCCTGCTTTGCAATTCCTGTTGACGTGAATAAGGATGCTGTGATTCAAATGGACCCAGTGAGAGCTCACCACCCACATCAGATTGCTGGCTTTCTCTCTGTGACATGATGTCTCCATTAGTCATCCATATCAGGCCAGCCACTTGACCTTTTCATTCATTATGTGGCAACAAAAAACTTCTTGTTTTCTGTAATACTAGTGCTGTGTTGATGTGGTGACCGAGCAGCCAACTGAACAGATTGTAAAAGTTTGATAAATTCACATTTAAAGAAACTGTCCAGATTTTTTAGTAATGCAGGTAATATCCATTGTGTGTGTGAATTTTGTATTCTACGTGTGCATTTATCAAATTGCAAGAGGCAGAAGTTTTCACGGTACCCAATTTGTACTTGAGTGAAATCTTACTACAGCAAGCAGCATTTGTTTCATTTTGGGAAAACATCAATAGTGGGGATAAAACTGTAGCCAGGTTCCTGTAATGTAACACACAAGCAAAACAGGTCACAGCACACTCCCAATATACTGAACAATGAGTACAACTAAGCTTCTTCAGCCCCCTTTAGCCTCTTTAAATATTCTCTGATAACATCTCTGTCTTGTGTTCTGTGTCCTATGAACAATCTTCTTACCTGAAAAGGACTAGGGGCAAGAAAATACTAGTGTGCAACCCTAGAGCCTAATTCCAGATATAGTAGGTGACCCTGATCTCTCCATATTTGATTACATCACTTAACAATGTGTGCCTGAACTATATCAGATTGGCTGTTCCTGCTGCACACAACATGCAACAAGAATTGTGTACCATTGAGGATGTCTCCTGCCATATTAATTCTAGCAATAATTGGCAGTCAGCAATGACCGACACTGGATCAATAGGTAATTAATCAGAGCCATTATATCTCATGACAACAAATGAAGCCACCTCAAAACTCAAACACGTTAGCCATCATTTGACTTTTGCTTAGAGGGTACAACTTTACAGCACTGATTGGCCCTTTACAGAGCCACTTTATTAAAGGTTCCTACAAAAAAGAATATCTCAGGACTAAGTGTATTGCCAGTACTATGAAAAATGGATCTAATAAACTTGGGTACACCATGCACTCTGACAGTGTAATGATAACATCTATTGAATGTCAGATAACAGTAAATTAAAAAAAAAATTGGTGCACACTGCCTTGTAAACATTGAAATTTAGCTATTGAGTTCACCATTACAAATGATCTTTATATACATGTCCAAAATTCTGGAAAGACAGTTTGTTAACTGCATAAACTGTGTTGCATTGACCTCAATGGCATTTTGTGCAGAATTGATATTGGTTATTAAGCAGAAGTAGGTCATAGCAGCAGTCACAAACCTTAACATTCCAACCCTCTCCGAAATTTTGCAAAAGTCCATCGGGACTCAAGATCAGGACATCACCAGTCTGTGAACGCACTTTATGTGTGCGGCAAGATTGCCATATATAAAAGTACTTTTGCTTACCCGTTAAGCTAAATTTTGCTTCCATGTTTACTACCCCGCCCTCCCAAAAGGGGAGGTGGGTATTGTTTTTGGTTTGTTTGTTTGTTTGTCAGCAATTTCATACAAAAACTACTTGAGCAATTTTCATAAAATTTTCTGGAAAGATGTGAGGTGGTCCCCTTCCCCTTCCGTTCCTAAGTTATGCTGATGAATCCCAGAAAAGTGTTGTTATCGAATGCTATGATTTCACAGTAAAGATAACTGAGCTTTTGAATACAAAAAATGACTTTACATCATCATCATAATTTTATGCCATTAATCTGGTGTATTAAATATTTTTAAAATTACTGTATGATTTGAATTGTATCTATCTGGAATTATAGCCATACATCTCCTAACCAGTCAAACTGCAGTGTGTCCAAACTCATGCAGCACACAACTTAAGTCTGGACCAACACTCTGATATAACTTAAAAAAAAAACAAAAAAACAACAACAAACAAACTGAAAACGTACTCGGCAATGTCAAGGTATCCACAGGATGCTGCAGCGTGGAGGGGGATCCAGCCTTCATTGTCTGGTTGGTTGATGCTGGCGCCATGCTCCACCAGGAAAGTCACCATGTCAACATTGTCATCTATGCATGCCTATTAGAGAGAGGGAAAGAGGGAACACTAGTAAGTCCAATAAAATAAGTCAACAAGCATCACCAACCTAGATGTATGTGTGTTCATGTGTGCATACGCGCGCGCACACGCGCATATGGATATACGATTATACCAGTAGGATATGCTATATTTACAAACAGCATAGAGAGAGCCTTGCACAGCATCTGACAGATTGCCACATGCATTCAGAATTGTTGGGGAATTTTGGCAGCCGTAGCGTTCCCAAAATGCCTCCACATAGCAGGGGTGCTTGAAATACCACATAGCATAGTACTGCTGATGGAGGCGCTGTCCCTATATGCTATTAACGCATACTAAACAGAGAACCAAAATGAAGACACTTCTTTTTAGTTGCACTTGCTTTTAAAAACTAATCCTTAAACATAATAACGTAACTAAAATAACCAAAATGGTCACTAAAACACAATCATGCTTTATGTCCTCTTCTCACACCAAGCAGCTAATTAATCAAACTTTAGTAAAATAAATTAATAATAAAAATACACACCTGTCAGTGCATTTGGTATCCTCAGTTTTATCAATCCTAATCATTATGAACAGTGACATTCTTTGGCACAAGCAATAATTCTAAAGGTATGAGCAAACTAAAGCAGTCTGGCATATCTGAATCAAGAGGCCACAATTATCATATGTCAAATACTATCTTAAATAAGGGCAATGCATAGGTTTAGTTAATATATCACTGATTCTGTATCCATTTACAACATCCTCCGAAATATCTGCATTGAAGCAATGCTCGAAAAGAATCGGACAACTGAAATTTTCTCTCGTAACAACAGAAATATGCAGGATGTTCTTTTTTGGAGACGTCTCTTTATATGTAATCCATGTACAACACTGCGATTACATATGTGTACATAGAGATTTTGTGGGATCAGCGTAGACATTTTTGGACGTTATTTCCTACATTTGTCAGCTAAACAGATGTGTGTTGTTCAGGTATGTGTATGGAAGAACACACAGATCAGCTTTACTTTGCCACATGCCTCAGAGGAGCAAGTGGTCAACGAGGTCACATTTCTCCTAAACATCTAAAACAAGGCGGCGAGGAGAAGCAGTGTGCACTCTTCAGTCAGGATAGGACACACAGAAAAAGCCTGGGTAAGTTAAGTTGCACAAAAATTCCTAAGTGAAAGGAAGATCTTGCTTATAGAGTGTTTCTGCTGATATACAACCCAACCAAGCATAGCTTTTGCAACTATAAAATGCTCAGACCTGTGGAATCACAGATTCACAAATTACGTAGAGACAAGTAAAACGAAACTTTGCCCCCTCATCCGTCCCTGAATACTGCGCCTGTTTCCCTTGCTCCCCTGGTTGCTATGACAACAAAAAACAGTTGACAGGGGAAACAGATACGCTCACATTTACACGAACACACATAGGCCTCACGTTCAGGGCACACGACTATCTGGCTGGAATCCTTGTCCAAATTTGGGCCGTGCACAAGCCATACATGGCCAGGGCTGAAGAGCGCCTACAAAGGCCTGACTGAGCTTATCTGGTGCTGTGTGTGTGTGTGTGTGTAGGTGTTCAGACACTTTGCCGGTATTTCCTAAGATACAGACAGTGATCGTCAAAATTGGTTCATCTGGCTTTTTATTTTTAATTAACATGACAGATGGAAATGTACTCAGTGAAATGTCACCATTAGCTCATTGGTTGTGGGCAAAGATGGAGCAACATGGTCATAAATGATAGCCCTAGTAAGTGTTCCTATTCCAAGTGCAATGCAAATCTTGTGCTATCTTTACAATGGTATATTGTCCAATCTAATAACACAGCAGCTTAGTGGTTAGTGTCATCGCCTCACTGCAAGAATGTCTTAAGTTCCAGTCTCAACCAGGCCAGGGCCTCTGTGTGTGGAGTTCGTATGTTTTCCCTGCATTTGCCTGGTATGCAACACCCAGCATTTAAGCAGTTTTCCTTTGGTTGATTTGACAGGTACTTTTTACAGGCAGTGTGGTATGCTCACATCCATATTTTAATCTATGCTGAAAAACGACATGGAATTGAGGACCGTTGAATCTTTTTATGTCTCATCTGAAAACTGTCCTTCATATCCTCAACTAAACCCTCCCCCTCAGTCATAGCCCACACACTTATTATCTCTTCAAAGTCTTCTCCTTTTCTGAGAATGGAAACAAGCCCCTTAAGGCGAACTCAGTGCTGGTGGATGTGACCTCCTTCTTCAGTGCATCACCAGTCTTCAACAACTGGCTCCACCCAGAAGCTACTGGGACCCAAAGGTAATCCCTTAATGGGAGTAATTGTCTATGGCGGACAGATACTAGAGATTAGAACTGTATCAAGAGTGTGAAAAGTGTTGTGGCAGAGAGAGGAGAGAAAGAGGAGCATCATTTTTGTCTAAACATTACCTGTGGATGTGATATAGGAGCAGTAAGGCAACAACAAACCTTAAAGTGTACCTGTATTGGTCACAATAACAATATTTATTGTGCTTTATGTATTATTCAAACCAAAGATGCGTGTATTAAGTAAAAATAACAACGTAAAAATAGTATATGGAATATTTCTATCACATGAATTACGGGCTCGGACAGAAACAAGCGGAGCTGCCGATGTTGGCGGAAAGTGACGTACAGTTGATTCCGGATTAACATGTACGAGTAAACAACGTGTTCAGCAGTTACACAGTGAATCAACAACCAGCTGAAAACAGCGTTTAAGGAGCAAAACCATGGCCTGTCATTTTGAGTATGTCTGTGTAAATGGGTATATGTACGAGAGGGAGGAGGAGGCTTGCGAGGATCCGGAAAAGGAAAATACAGCCGGAGATTTATGGTATGTACTAGTATGTGTATGTGCGTTCCGGAGGGGGGAAACAAAAAAAAGTTGAGGCAGAGAAAAAGAGACAGATAATGGTTGAAATTTAAAAAAAATAAAATAAAAAAATCAGCTGTAGAGAATCAAGGTGGGCTGAGTGTCACAGCCATGGTTTCATAGCCCTGGTTTTTTCGGGTCTAGCTGATCCAGCAGTAGGACCCGGGTCCAGCTGATTCGGAACGCATCGGGGCTGTGAAATCAGGACTGCTCCGTCTTTTGAATGAGTCTTTTTCTCTTGTTCACCAAACAGACAGACTTTTTCATCTGAATTGCTCTGACACATTTTCTGTTCTAGTTTGAACTGCGTGAACTTTTCCAGTTTGTTCATTTCTCCATCTTCTCTCTCTCATTCTACCACTTCCTGCTGCTCCACCCCCACATACTGATCCTGTTATTTATTCATTATAGATCCATTTAATCTTTGTATATTGTTCATCAGAACATGAAATTATATGTATATGTTAGACTGGTGTGTGTAGCAAAGGCTCAGTCACCAGTCCACTGCAGCCCAGCCAATGGCACAAATCAACAACCGTGTGTCACTACCGGTGCTGCAACAGCCCATGTAGGAGGCAAAATGGCACTGACCATGGCTGGTGGACGGAGCAGTGATTTAAAACCTACGCGTACTTATCAATGATTCATGAACAACGTAACCTGACGGAATCACTAGTATCATATGTCAAGTTTTTAAATAGCTATATATTTCACTGCAGGTACCCTTTAATGACAACAGAAAATTCATATTTACGTTCACTCCCCTGACATTTATTCCAATGGTTGATATAATTTTACAAAGACAAGCATTTCCACTCAAACAAAGGCAGAGCAATCACAAGTGGTAGTGTAAGGGATGTTTAAAGGAGTGATATTTAGATTTTTTTTTTTTAATAAATGTAACTAGAGCTGCAGAATATATCATTTGAGCATGTACACAATGTCCGTGTGCATAATAGTCACAGCTCAGGTCCTGCAATGTAGGAGTAAAATTTACCATGTGTTCTCATCCAATGTCAAGGGTACCTGACAGTGTGCAGCGATCCACTAATCACAAATGTTCTTAATCAGTTTGCCAAAGCAGACCATACCCCAGCACATGGAATGAGTTGCTGATAACATTGAAAAATGAGAAATGAACAAAAGAAAATCACTGAAAATGAAGACTCAGTGCCCAAAAGAAAAATCAATGTCAGTTATCCAGAATTATTTCAGCTACAAGAAGGATACTGAAGCATATGTTGCATATGTTGTTGAAATTTGACCATTTACATCAGCACCACACAGCTACTATATCCTGAGTAGCTTTTCATGTTGTAATATAAATTGCTAATGTCAGGTTTTTCCAATATCATACAGCATACAATATGAAATTCATAGTCTGGGTATGGGGACGATCCATCGAGACAGTTCAAGCCTATAGGTGGGATCAACGGTTGTCTTTCAAACTGCTCTGTGGCAATATGAGACGCTCAGAGCTGACCCATTATGTGCAGTCAGGTTAGAATCCAACCTGTGTCCAAATAAGATGCTGAGGGACACCTTGTGCGTTGAAAACCGACACTTGGTCAATTAGTTTCCCATCAAAATTCAAGAGCATTTTTAATTGATTTGAGAGCAGTATGTTATTAATTTCATGTTCAGATTTTGTGATATTGTCTCTCACAACTCTGCTCTTGTGCTCAAATATGTCCTGCGCATGTTCCAACTGTGTCCTCGCGCTTGGTTGTAATGCTGCTCATGCAGATTTCCTGCCCTCACGCTTGGGTTGTTCCTCTTTCGCTGAAGGAGTTTCTGCTCTCAGATCTCTGTCTGCTCTCTAATTTTTTGTGGATCAACCAATAGAAGGCCGACAAGTATAGACAAATCAGATTATCCCTGTTTGTTTACGGGTGCGTTCGCTGTTCCTCACGGAGCGTTGCATACAGGCAGGCACTCTTTAAAACTGGTTTATCACCCCTGACCTCCAGGGCTGTAATAAATGTGATTTATTTCCTTTTTTTGTCCGCTGTTGGAATCAAATATCATTCAATAAATACACGAGCGCCCGTGTTTTTCACTGAAATAGCTATGTTGTATAATCATAGCCGCATGACACAGTGCTCTTTGCCGCGTGTTGGTCGCGAAAACAACATCACCATCACAAAACTAGCGGGACAAAAGATCTCATTCTCCACCTGCACACGGCAAACAGCACTGTGCCATGCGGCTATGATTATACAACATAGCTATTTCAGTGAAAAACACGGGCGCTCGAGTATTTATTGAATGATATTTGATTCAAACAGTCGAGAAAAAAAAAAGAAATAAATCACATTTATTACAGCCCCGGAGGTCAGGGGGTGATGATGAACCAGGTTGAAAGACAGCCCGCCCATATGCAACGCTCTGTGAAGAACACCTAACGCACCCGTAAACAAATGGGGATAATCTGATAGGTCAATACTTGTCGGCCTTCTATTGGTTGATCCACAAAAAAAATTCAACAGCAGAAACTCCCTCAGCGAAAAGAGGAACAACCCAAGTGTGAGCGCAGGAAGTCTGCCCGAGCAGCATTATAACCAAGCACAAGGATACAGTTAGAGCACGTGCAGAGGTTCTATGGAAGGCGTCTAGACAGGGTATATACACCATCTTTGAGTCAAATTTACTACCATGTAATACCTTTTTTACTACCTTCAGATTTTTTTTTACAACCACCACAACACCGAGTTGCACCA
>JAPTYR010010963.1:0-14050 GCA_029814505.1 Siphamia roseigaster | reverse complement strand
GCTCGTTCTGCTAAAAACCTGGCTCCCCTTGCCATCCACAGCACCTTTCCCCAACAGAGCTCCACCAACTCTCCACACCGCGCTCTTTGCATTGTGGGATGGAAGGTCCAAACAATAATAGCCTGACTATAAATAGCTCCTGTAACTTATTATTTAACTTTTTATTATCGAACTTTAATAGCTGAAAAATCATACAAAGCACATTTGATGAAAGTCATTCTTTCTTTGTCGGATTATTTGTGTTTATTAAATTAATGTTCCATTACTACTAAAATACTTCCAGTGATTAAGGAAAAAGTATTTAACACTTTGTTTCTTAAAAAAAAAGCAGTATAAATTGTTGGTAGCTAATGTGCAAAAGTCTTCAACCTTTAGGTGTGTGTTGTTGTTTTTTGTAATTCTCTTTTCTTCAGATAATACCGGAAATGTGTGACATCTTAAAAAGAAAAAAACAAAACAACAACCCTGCACTAAATGTGTTCTAAACGTTAAAGTCACTATTTAGTGTGGCCCTTTACCCCACGTTAGAAACATGTGACATGTGTTGAATGAAACTTGATATAAAACTTTATAAAATTAATTTTAAAAATGTCATATTGTCTGGGGTAAAGACATGTTAGTGAAAAGGAGGGTCACAATAAATACCACTGCTATGGTTCATAGACGTTTTTCTTTAACACTCTTATACATGCTTACCATAGAAAGTATCATAATACTGAACCTGAGAAATTCACATGTGTAATCATTATATCTTTACTACACCAACAAAGCTAAAGATGGCCTAAGACTTTTGTACAGAACTGTAGGTTAATCAGTTCAAACGTTTAAATACCAATGTGTGCGTGGCTTTGTGAGTATGCATTTAATTAGGGAAATATGTTTCCTTTGTAGGATTTTGGATAGTATAGCCTGTCGACAAAAAGTGAGCACTTTCATCAACTTCCTGTTCAAGGCATCTATAAAATAGCTTTATAGTATTGGCATACAGATCATGCTTTGGCAGCATTTCAGAGAAAATCAGAAATTCAAATGTATGTGTCAACTCAGCACAAACACAAGTTTTTCCTGGTGATCAAACACATGCTTCATATCTGAGGAGCTCATATGGTCTTTGGTTCCATGTCACAGTTGACAAATGACTGATGACTGAAGCTGCAGACACATTAAGTTCAGCTTTCTAGTGAGATTAAAGAATGGGATTACAAAGAAACTGATCTCCATTCAAACATATGTTTTCCTTTTCATCACACCTGCTGTGTTGACGCCAGTGCTCAACAAAATAAGCTACTTTATGGTTTTGTTTATTCTAGTAGAAATTAAAATTCAGCAGCAGGTGACATAAATAATAAAGTATAAATCTATATGATCCTCATACAGGGATACTTCTGTTCTCCATTTGTAGGCAGTGCGTTATACCTGTGTGTACTCTACAAAGACAGCAAACATTATCTCATATCACATGTCTCATAAACACGGCCACTATCAGCATATACAGCAGGACGTAGGAAATAACATTTCAGGATGTATTTGTAGGATTACTCATGTATACTGTAATCAGAAGTCCAAACAGATGAAACACTTTAAGATAGTGTGATTTTTCATATTTTCCGAGTTCATGAAAGGGAAACGATAAGACTAACTAACAACACTTTATAATCTACACATAATTAAAGAAATACAGCATATCCCTTCACACGTATGTGTCTCTGTGCTTTGTAAATCTTTGTCCTCTGCATCTGTGTGCTGATTTTTTTCCCTGCCTTTTTTGGTTTGTTTTCTTTCACTTTCTTCTATTTATTTCTCTCTTTTCTTATAAATTAAGTTTTATTTACTTGCATACAATAGGTACAAAGTTTTCAAGTTTGGCTTCTCAACATTTACACGCTGACAGTTATGCCAAATCAGCTTTAGTTCAAATAAACTTCAAAGAGAGCTGCAAACTCTAAAGCAGATGGTGCTTGAATCGACCACATACATACCAGAGAAAAACCAAACATGTTTATAAGGTTAACTAATAGTGAGAGTTAACTCTGCATATGCTGCCATTAGCCACATCTTACAACTGTAGTGTTGAAACATGGTGGAGAAGGTCTTTGATGCAGCAGATATTTTATAGACATTTCTCAGTTGGATGTGTATATGATACTGATAAAGAGTTCCCTTGGGCTTGAAGCTGCAAATGAAAGTTCAACACCTAACATGAAAGTATTTGCATAATCCATGACATATGCTTAAACCATTTGTTTATTGTTTTCCTGATAAGCAGTGAGTAATACATATCAGGATCTCTGGAAACCTCACCCACATATGTATAGTGACAGCTTGGGATGCTAACTTGTAAAAAAACAGATGAGAGAACATAAAGAAAGTAATTACGGGCCAATAAAAGATAGTCTTTGGTTCTTTATAGCAACTTGGGAGAGACATACTGTCTGTAAACGTATACTGATTTACTCACACACGTTAAGGGAATAATTATCTATGGCTCTTTTGACAAAGCTTGTATCATCAATTATTAACTAGTCTTTGTGATGTTTACATGCCATGGTCACTTCAGTAACTTACAGATAAGGGGTGTTATTAAGAAAGAAAACCTATTTACAACAAAGACATGAGGTTTTGGATATTTAGTATTAGAAAGCAGTGCAATTAGTTCACACTCCTATCAAAAACTGTTTGAAAACTGGTAATAAATAGACTTTCTGAGGGCTTCAACTTCAGTTAAACTCAAATGCAGTTGAACACAAATACAGCTGGCAAAAGCTTAGCCTCAGCACAGTCTGTTTCAAGATGAGGTGTGGCATTTCTGATCGCTCCTCACTTCCTTTCAGTGTAAGGAAATGTGCCGGACATTGTTAAAACCAGGAATACCGTATGCAAAAGTAAACCGAAGGCAGGCTCAAGCCACGCATCAGCATGAGAACAAATAGAGAGTCATGCAATGCTCAGAGTGAACAATATCTGTCCCAGGGATGCTTTGCATGATGATTTCCCTAGCAGCTTCTTCATCACCCCAAAGTGGTGTATTATTGTCATTGCTTTTCATGTTTGCATTCCATTGTTACCGGGCAAGTACAAATATCCCTCTTTCTGCACAAAAACCTCAAACAGGACTTCCACTACGCAGCCGGAGCCCAGCCCTCATCCATCTATCAGTGGTGCCCCGGTTCTGCATAGGGCCCCCCAAGCTCTGCCCACCACCCCCAGCCCGCTCTTTGACATAACGCTGTTGTGGCTTTCCGGGCCTTTATGCAGGCTGTTGTCTGAGGCAGATTGAAGACCCTTTGTGTGCGTCAGCCCCTGTCCTGAGTGGCTGGGAGGAACCTGCTGGGCTGCAAGTGGAGAGACAGGAATGCGCATATGAATAGGCTAGTGTGTTCTGGGCACCTGCTGACAGAGGGACAGCATGCATATGAGTCTAGTTCATCAGCGTAACCATCTTGTTCAATTACACGTGCAGCACGATGTTGCATTCCCTTGTCAATTATACTGAAAAGATGCATTGTCAGGCCTGTTGTGATCAATTCTGCATTTTGATATGTATAGGATTTTTAAATGAATGTGGAGGGGGCTGCATTGTTTTCAGTGTGAATTATTAACATCAGTGCAGTATTTAGTTCTATTCTCCTACTGCTCCTCAATCAGGATTTTTTTTGATGACTGAATGGTGTATTGATTTATCTAATCTGATTTATACATACATAGGGATTGTAGAGTCTTGTCCTTTCATAAGTCAGTCTTTTATGCTCGACTTTGCAATACAGATTGCAGCTGATGAATGAAAGATACAGATTTTAATCTTCAATTTACATAAGTTTTAAATTGCATAAAATCATTTGCAAATTACTCAGTTCATACATACATAAAAACACAGGCAAGGTATGTAAAAATCCAAAGATCAACATACATTAGGTAGAACAAGGAACAACTTGAATAAAATAATTAATAATATAAAATAGCTATTTGACTACTAATAGCTAATATTATAACCTGGGCCAAAAATAGAAATGAAAATTGTATCATTTTTGTGAGAGCCCTCACCTCTACATATATACATTGTTATTTGCATCTTACCAGGACATCGTACATTAATAAACCCTGATGGCAATGCTCCAAAAAGCTTAGTTTTTATTTGTTGTCCCTGGGTGGATTTACAGGATCACCCCTGAATAAAAATTAAAATTCTAATTATGTTGATTATTTACAAACACGCGTCAGTAAAAAAAATTATCCTAAAAGAATTCAAAGATGATTTGCTCTTCTTATCATCAGGTGTTATTTAAAGCATGCACATGACTTAAACATGTTGAACCAAAATTACGTATATACTAGCTGCTTGACATAACTGTATTCAGACATAATTCTCAGGTTACTTTATTAAAGTAGTATTTTGACACTGTCTAAAACAATGGGTATTATGAACAGCATGTGGGTGAGTCTCATTTACAGAGCAAAATAGCTATGCAAATGATTATTCCAAAGAAACAAGAACAAGTACACTTGTGCAAATGAAGAACATGCTGCAAAAGCTTGCAAGTGTTCAGAAGCTGGCATATGGGTTTACAGAGTTCACAAAGACTTGGCAGATGATTTATAATTAGTCTATGCTTAACAATGCTGTTTTTATGGGACATAGATACATGATCCAAAAAGGTTCATTAATTGTCCTCTGACTCATATGGCTCAACTTATGGGATGTTTGTCTGGCCATGCTTTTGAGAAGATTACATCTCCATAATCAATAAAAAGAAACTTAACCATCCAGAATAGACTCTGGAAAATAACATCTGGGAAAATAGACGATAGATTAGCTAAAATAAATGAATAAATAAATAAATGAATAAATAAACAAATAAACAAACAAATAAATAAATAAATAAATAATCCCAGCATGGTTACTAAGCACTATTTCCTGGAATAAACATTTCTGATGATTTTGGTTACTGGTACAACTGTGGACGATTGGACTTTGTCAAGATGTGTTGCCTTTCACCCTTTTGATGCTGCAGGAGCCTAAATTATAATGATGTGTCCGCCATATTCAAACCTCGAAACCCGGACCTGGACTCTATAATTTGCTTGAAAGCAACTGTCCGTTTCCTCCCCCAACAAGAGAGGACTCATGTGTTTGTCTGAAGGATTACACAAAACTACTGCACTGATTTTCATAAACATGATGGAAGGCATGGGCCAAGGACAAACAAATTAAATTTTGGAACAGATCTATGAAAATGGGTGGAGCCTGGATTTCCTTTTTCCTTTTTCTCAGTGTGAGACAGAGCATATGATGGATTACAGAACTATGGGCCTTGGTACAGGTAGACACTATACAGGTGTCTTTACATTGTAGTTTACATGAATAAAATGTGTAATGCTATTGTGTGTGGATCAGTGCTCCAAGTAACATTTATCACCTGGTCCCATTTGTGCTTGGCCCGAACAACTGATAAGTTGAGCCATAGTGCTGCTTGTTCAGAAGAGCTGAGCTGTTTCCTCTGGACTCATGGCTCTCATCACCTGCTGACCTGGAAAGTAGAAACATAAGATCTGCAACATCACTTCAACCAGAGGACAACATGCTACTTTGAAGTGGGAGTGGGACAAAATTGAATTATACAGCATCTCTGAGGAGCAGCTCCCGTAGATTTGATTATATACACCTCCTCACCCACCACCCACACTCCTGCTTCACCAGGGCAGATGAGACGATATGTGGCAGTCCTCTGTGGCAGAGTCTGGTATTTTACTCTTTAATGTGTGTCCATCTGCCAGGCATTTATCTGATTACTTCCGGCTAACTCAGACAGGTCCTGATCTTGAACCCCACAAATTGGCATTTGTTTTGGACAGCTACAGGACAGATACAACAAAATGGCTATTTTATCTCTGAAAACATGCATCAATGAATCACCAAAATAGAGAAAATATACACCAATGTGGAAGACAAGTTCATCGCATATTGTTTTTCACATTAAACAGTCAGAACAAATTTTACGCATTTCTCAAACTAAATAAGAATAACAAGTTGTTCCATTCTTGTCCTGGACTGTATTCCTTAAAAAGTCTTTGTAGACTAAGTGCTGTTTAATATAAAGCCTCAAGTACTGACTTCAGATCCTTCATACAAGTATGGCACACAAGACCACCTTCTATTTCTGAGGAAAATAACATCCAGTCCTGGTTTAACTTGGGCTCATTATGGTGGAAGTGGGTTCCAGAGCCAGGAAGTTTCATTGCTTTCCAAATAAATCTCGCTAAACAGAGCTGTAATCCAAATTCCTCATCTTGTGGAGTCCTCCCTAAATCAACACACTACGTGGACGCTTTTGAAAGGCTGACATAGAAATCACACTTTCTTGGTCAGGGGATCACTTTTAGTAGCATCTCTAACTTACACAGCAGAGTTGTTTAAAAGAAACAGAATAATAAAAGAGAAAAAAAGCTTTCCTTTCCTCTTTCTTTTGGTTCCTCGACATAGCTGCTCATTTTCACCCAGCACAAGCCTGTTTCTGATTGTTTCCATATAGAGTGGGGCAAGTTCTCAAATTCAAACCAGCTCATGAAAAATTATCAAAAAGGGGGCCCTATTACTTCCCTCTAGTTTTACCGGGTGACACAGAGGGTTTTCATTACTTTGCTCACTGCTAGCAAATCTAAGACATCAACTTTGATTATGTTACATAGAACCTGGCACAGGAACAATCAGTGGGTGTTGTGGGTGGATGTGATAGCCTGTGTGCCAGTCAAAATGACTCTTGTACTTCAAATAGTATAATGTGCTTTGTATTCCTATGCCATTTAAAGGACAAACATAGGCTATAGTGTCTTGTCCAAACTCCTCAGTGACCAGTTTAAAAAAAGCAAACCCCCTGCTCTCTCTGACATGTGGTATTCAAGCCGGATGATCATAGTAACAGCTCCTCAGCTGTAGGGAAGGAACAACTTGTCACTGAGTGTAAACAGCTCTCTTGACTCAGTTCTCCAAGCTACAACCCACCCCCCACCCCACTCCATCTACCCCCCGACACCCCATCTCCTTGTGCTGTGTGGCGTCAGCTGCAATGAGCTCCAGATGTGGCCTGGCACCCCTCCAGTCACGGCACTGGATGTGGTTTGAAGGTAGTTTGGAAACACCACCCACCAGCGGATCCAATGAAAGTTCCTCAGACTGCAATGAGAGGTTTCTGTAGCGGGTTTTGCACATATGCAGTCAACATACACGCAGAAGAAGTGCAGCGCTATACTCTGCACATCTGGGGAGGCCAAGAAGAAAGGTATCAGTCTTAGATGTGCATGTGTAACTTATTCAACATGCTTTGAATAAGTAAGGGATACAATAGCCAAAAGTGTTTCCATGCGTCTTAAAAACAGAAATATTAATATCTTTTCTTCAGCCATAGACTTCCATCATTTGTTCCCTTGGCTTAGAAATATTTACATGAGTGATTTGGCCTGCCGTTGTCAATGTATGAAATCAAAAATATATCTTTTTGTGATTGCATATGCTTTAAAGAAAAAAAATACTTGATTGAAAAAACTAAACAAATTTATTCCATGTAAAAAGAATTAGAAAACTAGGTGCTGCAGTGATTTGACTGCATGTCATATTCACTAATATCAGCTTGAGAGCATTATTTAATTTAAAAAAAAAAGTAGATTTAGATTTTGCTGTTGACAGGGAAACCTGTATATGCTTCATTCCAGAGGCAAAGAGGTTAATAATGTATCTTATTTTTTTCTTGTCTTCTTTTACAGCAGATATAGTCTGTGTCAATCACATGAATTGCGCTTTATAAATAAAATTGACTTGACTTAATTAGATACTTAAAGACACATAAGACCTGGTAGCAGCAGCTGAGGAATAGCAACAGGTCACTAAATGAAGTAGGAAAACCATGGCTTTTCCCAAAGAATAAGTTTAGTAGCTTAGAAAGAAGTTGCTATGGCAGCTGGATACTGTACCTGCAGTTCCATAAACAACATACATGGGCACGTACCCTTGAGGCACAGTTGTCCATCCATAATGGTTTAATATCAGCAGTACACTCATGCATTTCTTTATTTCTAACAGACACTCTTTACTTTTCCAACAGTATTGAGGAGCGAATGAGGTCATTTTGCATAGGCTGCCAGCTAATTCACATGGTCTAATGAAAAAACACCAGCGGCCTTTAACACAATGGCACCCCCTGCTGTCGGACATTGCCCCATCCTGTACTGCTGCACAGGCAAAGTGAATGAGCTCAGTATTGTGGGACTTCCCATATTAAACCTTTATGCTTTAAAGTATTAATGCTGTAGAGTAGGGCTGCTCAATTATGGAAAATAATAATAATCTCAATTATTTTGGTCAATATTGAAATCACGATTACCTACACAATTAGGCCTATGTCTTTAAATTTGAACCATTTATTGAACATGTTTAGAACAGCATTTATGGAACATAAAAAACATTCTCCTGTCTAATATATAAAAATATACTATGCAGTAGTAAGAAATAAACTGTTATACTGTACTCAATCTTTTGAAAACAAGACACAAAATACAATATAAGATGGATATGCCATGGGTATGTAAATTAGTCCAAAATAAATACTTTGACAAATAAGTCGAAAATAAATACTTTGATAAATTAGTCCAAAATAAAATTTCTCACCTTTGAGTGCACTGCCACGACATTCAACAAAGTAAAGTCTCAGGATGAAAACACCAAAAATTTGTTTTTCCTCAATTATATGAATTTTGAGATTATCTGGAGCCAAAATTGTAATCATGTTTAAAATTCGATTAACTGAGCAGCCGTACTGTGGTGAGAGCAATGCTGGTGTGTGCTACACAAAAAATACTACGTTACTGCAAATCAATTAACAGAAAAATAAGTATTACTAAAATTAAAGAGCATATGAGAGGATTTAGGAGCAGTCTGCCTTAAAATAATTTTCTTAAAGACTTATCTGATCACAGTGTTATTCAGGATATTCTACTGTCATTAAGAGTTTATGCTATAAAAAAACTGACATGATTTAGTTATCAATCTCAGTCTTTCTGTTTTACTGTACTATACTGAGTACAGTGCTACCTGATTGGTGACAATTATTAAGTCTTAAAATCTAAGCTATAAATACTGTTACTCTTTTGAATAATACAAGTAACTATTAACACTAAGAAAATAAGACTTTCCTAAATAATAGCAGGACTATTATATAATAATATGTCATATATTACAAATACCTCTGGATTGAAGATATATACTACCCCAGAATCAAAAACCCTGGAGCCATTTATTTTCCAAAAATATTTAATTCAGCAGCACTATATAGAGGCTTATTCCACAGCTAAACTGTCAAATATCATGGATCCAAGTCCTGACGACAGAACCTATCTGTATTTCTTAGTCTTTAATGTACAAAGTAAAAAAGGCAAGCAGTGAAACAATGGTCACCGGGGAGGTTTTAATAACTCCTGCAGATCCTCTTGCTGAGCCACCTGGTAGGGTAGCTGGACTCTCTTGTTCACCTGGCTGCAGAGTCCAGGACAGTGCTGAAGAAGCAGCTGACACACATTCCCATGCCCCCGTTCTGCAGCCTGGTTATACATGTAAGAAAATCAAGTGAAACAGGTTGTGTGAAGTGTTATTTCTGCAAAATCTTGTAGTTAGAAGGCCCACCTTATGTAGTGGGGATGCACCATCATCATCACAGATCATTGGATCTGCCCTGTGTTGCAGCAAGAGTTCAACCACATCCAAATGACCGCAGTATGCTGAACGATGTAGTGGTGTGGCACCGCCTGGTGTCTGGGGAGATGCACAGGCTCCATTTTCAAGAAGAAACTTACACACAGCAAGCTGACCACTGCGACTTGCATAGTGCTGAGACAAAACACCAAAATAAGATGAAAATTAGGGAAAGAACATTGCAACAGTTTTAGCAACCAGCTGTCCTGCTATCTCACCAAAGCTGTATATCCAGCTGAATCTTTCAGATTAGGATGTGTGCCTTTCTGAACTAAAGATGTAACACGCTCCAAGTCCCCATCCATTGCAGCAGACCAGATACCTGCAGAGTTAAGAAGAAACTCAGGATTACACATAAATCAGTCTGCTTCACTGAAACAGTTTTCTTATTCGTTTAAATAATCTACCTCTAATGTAGTTTAGTCTATGTTTATTTATCTTGCATGTACAGTACAAAAGTCAAAATATGCATAAATATACATGTAGAATGACCAAAAATAACAGCAAATACTGAGCTGTATTCGTTTACTAAAGGTACATTAGAATTTCTTGGTATGAGTCCTCAAGAAGGTGGACATAACTGAATGCATGTTTGGATAAATATGAATTTTAGTGGAATGCAAACCTCGCTCAAAATCCATTTCATTCAAAGTCTGGGAGACACTAGAAGACACAGGATGGGAGCAGCAAGAGCAGTGCTCTCGATTCGACGCCATAATTTGATTATTAGAAAACAGCCCCGACAGCCCCCAAACGATTCAAACCTAATGCAGTGCACTCCTTTTAAGTTGCAGGCATAAAATAACATAATAAAGAGTTATCTTCTTCCGTATTTCTTCTTCTGTAATCAGCAGTTACCAACTTTATGATGCATTACCACCACCAACAGGGCTGGCAACATAACACACACATTTCACAATCAAGCTGAAAAACAAGTGTGTATATATATTTTTTATTTACCATGAATATAGGTATATAACTCCATTATAATATCTCCACTGATTAGTGGAAAATAATTTTCCATTGCTTAGCGTTCGTTAGAAGGGCCATAGGATGAGCTTGTGAATCGTGCGTCGCTACGTCTAATCGTCTCGACCAATCATAGAACTCCATTCTAGATGCCTAGTTAAAGGCATGTCCAAACGGTTGGTTTTCTGACTTACATAGTTTTTAACGGGTAAACAAGCTTTAATATCAATATCTGTTTTTTGTGGCGCTTGGTTGCTCGAAAGCATATTGATTCGTTTATTTATTCGCCATATGTCACGTAGAATCCGTTTCACATTCGACTTTGTGGCTGATTTGAATCATTTCTTATTTCTTTTAATATTTCATGTTTGGATTTATGAAATGTATGTCTATAAATATAAAGATAACACACATGTCCACAGTATATTCATTTTACACCCATACATATACACCTAAATTCATTATTTCGTCATCTGAATGTAATGTACATTTACAAGTTCGTAATTCCTGTAGCTCTAATGGTTCTTGAAGGTACCTTTTGTCTCGTGTTATTGTCTGAAGCGGCTAGCTAGCCAGCTTGAATTCGGCAAGTAACACTCATCTGCTAAACACTGAATTATTGTTTAATATAATATACAAAATACATTCAACCAAAGCGCCTAAAGAATGAGAAGAGTTACATTATTTGTCAACGGAACATCTAAAAACGGCAAGGTAGGTAATAAAGTGGTATAAATGCTTTATTTAGTATGTGATCTAGGGCCGCAGAATGACTGGCCTTGTCGACTTCACATGGATTGATTATTTCATTATAGCTGAATCAAATTTACACTTTTAATACCATTATTAATTATAGGCAAGATGTTTTGTATCTGTAATTGTAAATTCATGTTGAACATAAACGTAGATTTGCCTGCATTTGCGCTAGGGCTAATCCTGAATGACATTGTAATGAGTCATTTACACACACATTACTGTATTTATGTCTTTAACTGTTTCTTTTTAGGTTGTAGCAGTATACGGTACCTTGTCTGATTTACTATCAGTAGCAAGTAATAAGTTGGGAATCAAAGCCTCCTGTTTATACAATGGAAAGGGTGGTCTCATAGACGACATTACCCTTATTCGGTAAGGTCATACTTGAATAATAAATGTGTTTATGAGCTACATTGCAGTATAATCAACTCACTGTATGTCCTTTTTACTTTCCATGTTTACAAAAGAGATGATGACGTGTTATATGTATCAGAAGGAGAGCCATTCATTGGTGAGTACAAGTAATTTCTACTGCTGGTGTCACACCCACTCATTGGTGAAGTTATGATTTCAGAAACCTTATAACTTTATTCGAAATTACAGAACCACAGAATGAAGTCAAGCTTACATCTGAGCAACCTGGAGCACATACTGACTGGCTGACCCTTAATATCGGTGGTCGTCTCTTTACTACCACCAGGTAAATCCTAGTTAATACAGTGGTCGTAAGAGCTGCTCTGTTTTTTTGTGTATATTTTGCTATTTGTTTATAAACTAAATATGAAGTTGATTCATTTCTGGCAATGCTTTTTTGTAAATTCTCCATTTCATCTTCATTTTACTCATACTCGTGCTGTGCTGTTAAATATTTGAATATCGTTTCTTGGCTGCATGTATCTTCAAATGTCTACTATCTAAGTTTGAGTGGGGGAAAAAAAACACCAGCCTCATGTTATTCATTGTTGTGTCTACTGGAAGAACAAAGTATTCTGACTCAAGAGAACTACCTCAAAATAATTATAGGAAAGGCTATTTCTGTTGCCAAAGTCTGAAGAGGTGGGACAATAGATGATTTTACTGCAGAATCAAACTGAATGATAATGATCTAGTTTAGTACAGTGGTCATAAAATACACTGTGTTTTCTGTAAGTGTTCTCTGCTAGGTCTGGTTCTGAATACTTAACTTAGCTGATAGAGATATTGACTGGTACAAGAGAATGCAGGTTTATTTTCATTTAGTGCAGTTTTGCAACCACAATGAAAATATGTATAGAACATATCAATTTAATTCTAAATTAAAAAAAAGGCAGATTATTTTCTTTCTTCTCTTTATATTTTGTTTATGTATTTTATGTGGTCGGATTAAATGAATGTGAACATCAACATGAAAAAGTAAATTCGCACTCATCATTTATCAAGGGGGCTAATTTTTTTAGCTAAAGATCTCTATTTTATGGAACTGTTATCCTTTTTAAAATACCACTTGTAGAAAAAAATATCGATTATACTTTCTACACCATAACCACAGTTCAAAGTTATCACTAACAATCATATCTAAATAATTTGAAAATTTATTTAATGTGTTGATTATATAGATCATTGTTAAGCTTTATTCAAGTATTATTTTGTGAATATTATTGATATTTATGTGTTTGAACATTTGTGAGTTGCTTAAAAAGCCTGTCCTTGTGTTACCACAAAAATAACAATTACTCATTTCAAAGTTACTTATAATTCAGATACCTGAGTGAAACTTTCAGAAAGTAACAATCTTTTGATACATTTTGGGTGATGTATACAATGGTAAAGAGTTGTCCACGTGTTACCACATTCTCATGTCAATAAAACAGACTTTTTAATATTTTACTCAAAAATATATTTTCAGTATTGTTGAACATAGCATCTAAAAGGTCCTATGTGATATCAATTTCTGGTTAGAGCGGCAAGTTTTGAATGTTTTCCATAAAGCTTAAAAAATGTATGTCCGTTTCAAGTGCACAAGTGATCAAGCAGGAATGTTAAAGTGCTTAGAAACTCATATTAAAATATGTATAATGCATGCATATTAATAAATCAATCACACTCTATTTATTTAGCACTTTTCAAACATTTTGCATGCAGCACAAAGTGCTTTACAGCAGAACCCACATTATCCCACAATTGCATATACAGTTAAAAACAAAACATAATGAAATAGGAAAATAATAATAATAATAATAATAGTAGTAAAATAAATAAGCCAATAAATAAATACATAAATAAATAAGAATAGTACAATAAAACAATGTTAAAAGTTAGAATTTAAATAAAAGCTAAGCTAAAAAGGTAGCTTTTCAATTTGACCTTAAAAATGTGAACACTGGTAGCGGACCTCAGATCCTCAGGTCGACTGTTCCAGAGTTTGGGGAAATAAAAGCTAAATGAAGCCTCTCCATGAGTTTTAGTACGAACTCTCCGAGAGGGTTCATTAGTTAAAAGCAGATCCGATAAATAACTAGGGCTAAGACCATCAAGACTTTTAGGGTGCATTCACACTAGCACTGGTTAGTCCGCTTTAATCGAACTCTAGTTCTTTTGCCCAGAAAGTCC
>JAPTYR010010671.1:0-22094 GCA_029814505.1 Siphamia roseigaster | reverse complement strand
TTTTTGTTTGGATTTGTTTGTTTGCAGGTAACTTCATGAAGATGTTTTGTATAGCCCATAGACCAATTCTAACTGGCGTATGAGAAGGCTTAATATGTCACCTTTAAGTAACCGTAGTTGACTAAAATTACTACAGAGATAAGATGTAGATAATGGTATGGACAAATGTTTTCCTAATTCTATTGCCAAAACATTGACACAAAATAGCAGTAAAAATTACATTTTAGGTTTGGGTGATGTCTACCAACATAGCATGTGATGTTGTCTTCAGTGAAACATCACAAAAAACTAACACTGGGAAGCAGCAACAAGGGACAAAATGGATGTGCAGTTAAGCTGTAACTGTATTCACTAACTTCACACAGCCGTATGTTGTTAAGTTATTCCACACTGTATCAACATTAAATGTATGTGCATCTTAAGAGGCAAAAACTGTTATTTTTACCACAACAAAAACGAATTTCAAATGTAACCTTAACTCCACACATGATGTTATGCTGCAGGAAAATATCAACAGGAGAGACAGAAGGAGCTTCAATGTCAGCAGCATAACAACAGTAATTTTTTTTTTTCTGTTTGTGAAAATGTGATGTTTTCAGAAATATATTATGCAACGCACTGAAATCCATGTCATAGAGAATAAACTACAACTCCCATTTTACACTGAACAAAAATATAAACACCCCATGCAACATTTCGATAGTTTTACCAACAACATTGTTTACATTAATAAATTAAATTATTCCAAACAAATAAGTTTCCTTTATGCCATAGGTTTAACACATTTTAAGACAAATATGTGCAACAGGGCCTCTGTTCTACTGAAGTGAACATAACGGGGGTCAAGTGTCAAAAAAATCATCATTCAGTATCTGGTATGGCCACCATTAGCATCCCATAATGCCACACTTCTCCATTGCATAGAATTCAGCCGGTTGTCTATGGTGGCCTGTGGATGTTGTTCGACTCCTCTCCTAGGCCTGCACTGAGCTGGCGGACGACGATCCCACAGGTAGACAAGACGAACATGATGATCTTGAGCTGGCGTGGTCACATGTGGTCGGCAAGTATGGGGTCGATTGGCAGTACTGCCAAACTCTGTAAAACTGGTCCTAAGGCGGCTGATGGTCCATTGATGAACATTAAGCTGCTCAGACACCGCTCTGGTGGACATGCCTGCATCCAGAATGACAATGTCATGTTCCTTCATGACCTGCGACATTTCTGGCATTTTGAGTTTTGACAAAATTTGACATTTTGAGGTGGCCTTTTATTACCACGAGTACAAGGAGTGTCCATGTAATGGTCACACTGTTAGATCAACGTCTGGACATGCCACACCTGTCTGACCAGTGGATTAGCCCAGTTGCAAGCAAACAGCTAAGTGGCAGGCATTACTACAAAATTTGGAGCAAAACTCAAGAGAATTAACCAGTTGGCACTCCTGTATTTTTGTTTCATCTGTTATTGATTATGTCATTTGGCAATAGTTTTTCACATGAGGCATTTATATTTTTGTTCAGTATATATCATAGGAATGGTGTTGCAATACACCAAGTGTGGAAAATGACTGACCATAACCATGTGGCAATTGATTACAAATAACTACTTTCTTCTTTTTTTGGGAGTAATGCCAAAAGAATGAGGAAGGAAACATGAAACAAAAACATTGTAAAGAGTGTGATTAGCAACACAAAATAAACAACAGAGCATAATATAGAATATGTTTTCTATTGTCACACTACATATATTGTAATTTCACATTGCCCTACAATCAACTGTGTTCTAGCCATACAAGGAGTGATGTGAATCCTTTCTTGTAGCTGTACAATGCTGTACCGTAGACAAATTATCACGGTGGTTCACTCAACATTATGGTGAAGGTCATCGCTAACAGACAATGGAACCTCGATGATTTCTTATTCTTGATGTCTAGGCTGTGTTCGACCACCTCATTGGTTTTCCTGTAAGTCATACGTGGTGGAGACTAACTGATAACAGAAGGCAGAGGAAGAAACAGGAGGGCCACGGTTTGAGTTACAGGCTCATCAATGATTCAGTGGGATGAACATGACCATTGTATTCAGACAACAAACAACCCTGCGAGTGGACGTGGAGCAACACACAGACAAAGCAAAATATCTGTGTGCCACACACTATCACTCACTGATACATATGGTGAAGCACGTTCACCTGCAAAGACAGAGACAAGTGCTTCTGAAGATAAGTGCCATCTCCTGTACACAATATACCACTTGACCTGCATCAAAACATAAAGCAACCAGGTTTTCTGAAACAATAGGAGGCATTAAAATACCTCTACTGCTTGTTTAACAAAAGTTTATTTTATATGGATATGTGTCACTTAACATTAACCATTAACTATCCAGTACAGTATATACAACTGAAGTTGACAGTAACTAGTAATACTGGGTCTTGAAGCAGCAAATAACTTCACTTCCAGTACTCCAATTCATTCATCCAGTTCATTCATTCATTACTAAGTCTGATGTGTAGCTCAGGACAAAGCTGGGAAAGGCCAGTGTTTTAACCTTCGAGAGCAGCTCAGTGTGAGCCTGATTGAACTTTCTAGTCACCATACCTTCCTGTTTGGGTTCAACTTACAATATTTGTGATTAGGCAAGGTTACATTTCTCATGAGGGAGGAGGGAATAGTCTATGAAGCTCTAATTGTGCTGCACCTGGTCATAGTTTGTAATCATTAGCCTCTTGTCTGGACAAATGATACGAGCTTGTGCTTCGTGCCGTCTTATACAGTCTTCAGAGGGGTTTACTTGAACTTCTATCATGGCTCAGCCCTCAGTCTATGTTCACACTGCACATTTAACTCCGACGTGAACAGCATAAATAAGAAACATTTGAAATTATCAGTCGTTTCTTACCACCTCCATATAGCTTTTACATCAGTCGAGATTGACTTTTGTCACAAGTTTTCATCGTTGTTCATAATATGGAAAAATTGCTGGTTTCCACTGAACATAAAGCTATACACTAAACTGTAAAGACTTGTCTGCAGTGGCCTCAACTGGAATCTGATAAGCCAAAGAAAGATCTAGGATCTGAGCAATAAATCTGAACTGAACAATGTGGCTTGCAGTATGAACGTAGCCTTAGGTATTTTGTGTCTAACTTGGGTAATAATGGCCTCATTCATGAACCACTCATACTGTCTAATTTGGTCTCAAATGCCATGTATGAGTGATGCAGAAGAACTTGTTGCATTTGCCATGCCATGTTATTTATAATTTGTTATTTCATGTATAAATACAACCTATGAGTTCTCCAAACACAATGTTATTTGGCTGTAAGTGTTTTCCTTTTGAGTTTGACATGCACTAAATACCTTCATAATTTATTGGCATCGTTGGACCCAGCTGGTGAAACAAGTGGGATCCATCATAATTATGTAGGTCATTTGGATAATTTTCTGAAATTCCAAGCATTTGCTGAATCTGACACGGGATATTCACCTAAAAAAGGTAAGAGAACAAAAACTACTCTTGGATGACAACCAAGAGATGAGATTAATTGTGTATTCACTTTGTATTTATTTAGGTAATGAGCTGCAGGTTTTACGATAAACTGAACTAATGGCTCACATCTCAACCTGAAGGGCTTTCATATAACAGACTATATTATATTATATTACATAATGCATTTTCAGCGGCTACTCTCCAGAAAGTATCTGCCTTTGCTGAAAAAAGCAGTGCTCCCCGAGGAAGTGTAAGCCTCAACAAGTTACACAGCAGACTATTTGTGTATGTGAGGATGTGCACACAGGCTCATTTGAGACAGGATGGTTGGAAAGTGAAGCAGGAAATGGCAATCAACCATGATCAGAGGGGAATTGATAAATACGGGGCTATGTATGTGTCTGCAAGCGTGTGTTTCAGCAAAGGTTTATGTGATGGGAGAGAAAATGCTGGGAAATCAGTAGTTTTGGCTCCATTTGCCGGTTTGAACAAAACATGCTGCAAAGAAACCACAGAGACACTATCTTGAGCATCTTCCAAACAAACATACAGACATTTCTCTCACATCTTTGAAAAACCTCAACCTCAGAGTTTTCACTTTCTGCATGTTAAAATATAGGTTTCTGATGACTTAGAGAGAAATTAATGTCTTCAAAAGCAAAAATCTGTGGTCTGAGCCTAAGCAGAAGTGTAACAGAAATTTCCTAAGCGAGTAAAGAAAAACACAATGCAGCATCTGCAATCTGGAGGTATGATGAGGGCTGGAAACTGTGTCTATTTTCTTTGTCTTTGCTTCCAAACAGATCTAAAAAAGTTAAAACTTGGTCGTCTGCACCAAAATTGTGTAACTCAATCCCCCAATGTATGTGTTTAAAATTTAAATACTGCAGAGTTGTTATTTTTATCCGATGTGTTTCAGCTCTTCCTGGGTCAGCACCTTTCTGACATTAACATGTATTTTTTCCCAGGAGCCTTCCAAGCTTTAAAAAATAAGGATTCTATTCATGAATTTCGCTGGATTGCCGTTAAAGTAATAAGCTTGCCAAACAGAGATGTGACCCTCTAAACAGCTTTTTTACATGAGCTGAACGGCCACACTATGTTTCAATTTTCCGCGTTATGTTTCTGACTCAGGTGTTGGCAACATGAGAGGAACTTCAGTGTTTAAGTGACTGTGTAGAAAAGGGCAGTGAGCGAAGTGTGAAAGGAAATAAATTCAGTGACTGGATAATTACTGCACAATTTGATTCTGAATCTGTGTTTATTGCAACCATTATTGCAACAAAGTGAGTACACAAATATAAGCATGTCCACTGAGAGAACTAAGGAATCTTGCACAATACCTTGGTAGACTACACTCAACCTAATAACGTACTGAAAACCTGTAGAGTCCTCCACCAGACTGACACAAATCCACTTCTAGTAAAATGCCAATGTTTGCAGAGACAACTGACGGATAGTGACAATAATAATTCAGACAACTGGGCCTCTAACTATAGCAAGCCCAGGCTGCTTCAAGGAGGACTGTGGAAAAATGCTGGTGGTTTAATACCCCTCCTCCTCTTTCCTTCCCCCTACCTCACAGAAACATTGCCATAAAAACGTGCCCACTGTCTGACCCACTTTCCATCACAGACGTAATCTCCCTCCACAAACTTCAGCCTGTTTACCAGCCCAGCAGAGGGTAAGCCGGACAGGAAAGATGGTGCCAAGCTCTTGCACACAGCAGGGGTAAAGCTGTTCAGCTGTGCCGACGATTACACCGGCAGATCCCTGTTGAGCTTATCGACCCTCGCTGATAAAACTGACACACCACAGACATGTGCATACATGGGAGAAAAATACAACACTTCCTAAAGCCTCCTCTCTTTCATTAAGGACACGCTGTAAACACAAGTTTTAAAATGGTGCAATAATGACTTTAAGTGGCAATTCTCAGACATAACTCATTCAAAGTACTGCTGGAATGTCACAAACACCAGTAAACAAAGGTCCAGCATAATCACTGCTAACAGAGCCTCACAGGTATTAAGGGTAACTTTTCTGACATTTAGAAGAATAGAATAGAATAGAATAGAATAGAATAGAATAGAATAGAATAGAATAGAATAGAATAGAATAGAATAGAATAGAATTCTTACAGGTAACATCAAAACCTCATCTCCTCTTGAGACTCTGCAATGTATTTTTGTCCTCAGGCAGGGGACAAGAGTTTCACAGCTTTAAAAAAACCGCAGTCTACATATTTTTTTTTTATGTATTTGGAAAAAAAAAAAAAAAAAAACAACTGCTGCATTATGCTTTTTCCAATCAAGACAATTATTTGATGTCAAATTCCAAAACTTTTACTTTCCTGGGGGCTCAGAAGGATACGTACAGCACATTAGGAGCAAGGAGGGCAGTATCACAGCCCTCCTTGCCCCAGGAAGTTAACAACATTTTAGAAAACTAAGTTTCAAAACAAAGTAGCTACTGTGTACACTTTGCATAATCCAGAATTGATTCAAAGGCAATAAGAATGCTCCTAAATCTAATCTTAAAAAGCAGATTCTTCAAAAACAGAAATATTGCAAAACTGCATAGAATATTTGCTGAGATGTAAAGAAACACAAAAACAAAAACCATTTTAAATGACTGGAGACCTTTGGGTTTTAAGGGGTTTTAAAGGGGGTTTTGTTCCTGGACAGCAGAGAAATAGCATCCAGGCCTGAGACTGGGAGTCCTCTCTGTATCCCTACAGACCAGGTTACTAAGGATACAGGCTATACTGAGCCTCCATTAAGTCATCAGAGCTCTCTCTGCGCTCGCTGTCTGACACCATCGGCTCCAGTTTCCTCCCTGAAACTGAGACTCTAACCCCGGCTGGAGAACACACACACCGACTGGCAGACAACACACCCAACACCAGTGTGCAAACACACAGAGATGCAAACAGTTTCAACTCTTTGACTTGGGAGGATGTGTTAAACACAGTTCACATTACAGTTTACCACGATTCATAGTATAGTGAGAATCCAAACTTTACCCAGCATACATAACAATATTGGTTGTTCTTAATCTTTCTTGGAAGCAATACAGTACTGTTTTAGCAGGTATCAGTGTTGCAACCTGAGCTCTCCAAAGTACACCAGGTGCAGCTCTGTTTGCTCATTTATAGATCAGATACAAACCCAGACCATTTCATGTCCTAGAGACAAAACTATCCTTGAAAAATAAATTTGACAATCCTATCACACCACACTGTCAGCCACATTTGTGCTTAAATAGATTAGTTAAATCCTCATATCACATAGGCTACCACTCCATTTAATATTAGGATTTTTTTTATAGTTTATAACAGATGTGATTAAAAAAAAGGTTGCATATATCAGATTAATTTAATAACTATTGAGTTGATACAAAAAAATGTAGTCTGTTGAGCTTTAGTTTGAAGGAATTCTATTTTTAGTATATTACTTAACTTTTATTTAAAAAGAAAAAATCATGACAACATAATTAGCAAGTTTGAAAAATTATGAGGTAAAACCCTTTTCGTCAGATGTGTCTGACCTCTAAAATCTGTTGGGGTGCATCTAAGGTTAGCAGCTGTTGTGCGAACCATTTCAACCACAAGGAGGGGCAAATTTGATAAAGCACCAAAAAGACACTGAGTTCCAATAGTGGTGATTTATATCCATATGATAATACATGCTTTTTGTCTAACTTTCACTGATACGTAACATATCCACTGGAGTAATGAAAAACTAATACGCCTGTATTTTACTTTCATCCAGCTGTTTTGCTTACAAAACAGAAATACAGATATACTGAAAACATGCACTCATCATGGCTTTTTGCACTCATTGTTGGTAACTTTAATATATAAATGGCACTTTAAAATCCATTTCAGTCTAAAACAATTCATTTCTGCAGGAATGCTAATGCTGCTGAAAGAATTAAACTCACTGACCACTGTTTCAAAAAGCTGAGTTTCCTGATTAATCATCACAGTGACAAGCAGACAATGGAAACAGAGCCCTGTGGCATGCTGGTTTAACAGCAGCAGTGGCAAGGCACAGATGGAGTTGATGCCTCTCTGTCTGCCTGACATTTGCAACATGGGGAAGGGAAGTCAAAATGAGATCTCAATCAGCAACTGAAGTTATCACATCATCACTTACCAAACAGGCAGAGTGAGCGAGACAGAGATACTGTGAAACACAGGGTGGGAGAGGAAGAGACAGAAGTGGGGAGGAAAGAGGTAGAATTAGATGAAAGATAAGATAGAAATAGGGGAGGGAAGTCATTAAATGCCAATAGCGTAATGGGGAGAGTCCGTGTATTTGCTTTAATTCCTTATCAGGCAATGTTCCCTTTCCCACTCACCCCCCTCTGTGACAGGTCAGCAAGCAGACTGGAAGTGATGTAAACCAAAACCTCCATCTCTGCTGCACAAAAGCACATAGTGTCAAGAATAAAGTCAGAATAAAAACAGGTGCATGAACGTTTACTGTCTGCATTTTCCCCCAAAACTGGAAGCCTGCTTATAGAATGGGGTGCTGCAATTTAGGATCCATTACGTACATCTTTCAATTTAGGGTAAGGACAAAGTAGGGTTAGTTCAGTCATTAGGAAATCAAAGCAACCCTGTATAACACCCGCATGAATGATGGGATAGATCATTTGTAGATGTATTTAAAAGAATAGCACACAAAGAATAAGCAGAAAGGAATACATTACAGCGACAGGACTCACAATATGACGTTATAGGGAATAAATGGGTTAAAGTCACGTATGAATCTTTTATTATCGGAGTCGCTTGCAGGACAAAGCAGGTGACCATTGGTAATAAACACTGCATGGTCTTGGCTAACGTTCAACTAGCGGTTCAGTGTAACCGTAGCCGCATTAATACTGCTGTAATTATCAATGTAAGTAATGCGTTTTAAACGTGTACTCACTGCAATGTAAATGACAAGGTCCTTTTTATTTCCCACGTCTCCGGCGTGGCTGGCTGACTGACTCGTTAGCTTCTCCACCAGCTGCTGCTTCTCCGAACTTGCTGAGGCTAGCACGCTAGCTAACAATTAACCGGCACAAAAAAAGGAAGATTTTTGTCTTTAATTTCTCCCCTGTGGTCTGGGTCACCAAAAAGACAAACAAAAGCGCGCCACGTAAAAGATGAAGTCAGTGAGGACTTGCACTATTTTGCCCTCTGTCCCTGGTGTTGTGAGTTGTAAATGTTCACCCTTTAAGGAAAATATCCAGTGTGCTTTATTTTAAATGACAGGCTCTCCGCGGTGCGCTGTCCTTTGTTGTGAGCATCTCAACGTAAACACTGAGCTGACCAGTTCTGCTCGGGCTCAGCCTGGGAGCGTACGGCGGTGGGAGGGGTCACAGAAAAAACACGCTGACGCAGCCGCAAAGCATTCTGGGACTTGTAGTGATTGTTTCCCCCCCCACCACTGACATTTCTTGGAATTAATTTGATTTTATTAGCTGAAACGACAGTCGTTGATACTTGGCATCTACAGAAAAAACGCGTTGACATACCGCAAAGATTCATGGAACTTGTAGTGATGGTGTTTCCCCCCTGACATTTCTTGCAATTAATTTTATTGTAATAGCTACAATGACAGTAGTTCATGTGTGGCCTCTATGACAATGAATTTACAGTATCATTACATGAGAAAGAAAGAAAGAAAGAAAGAAAGAAAGAAAGAAAGAAAGAAAGAAAGAAAGAAAGAAAGAAAGAAAGAAAGAAAGAACCCCCCACATTTAGGCTACAATATGCTTACGGGATGCTTTGGTAATTTTCACCCAGTAATAAAGCAGCTACAAAAGGTTTAAGGTATAAAACTGAGACACCCAAAAGTACATTTGAAGCTTTTAGTGCTGTGCATGATCTAGGAATGGTTCAGTTTAGTGAGCCATTGATTAAATAATCACAATCACCTGTGCTTATCCTACTGTGACAGGATGGAAATGGAAATGTTAAATCGTCTCAAGTAACATGCATAATAAAATATGTGTTATCTTCAACCCTTAAATTCTAGTCATACACTAACATCAGCTTTTATTTATTAAGTTCAATGTTCGTGTAAAGGATTTTTACTGTACTTTAATGCCCCATATGTTTGGCTTGTTGTGTCCTTTTTAAGAAATTAACTTGCCTTTATCAGTGATTTGATGAGTATACGCTTACTATTTCCACGTGTGATCCATGCATGTATTGGTGAGACAAAATATAGACTTGCGGATTGGTACGAACTATTATTTAAAAAGACCTCTAATCACAAGGATGCTCAGGAACCTACATTCAGCCTACAGACATAAACCACTTCATGAGCTCACCTTCACGACCTCCTGCTGCTCTTATCTTTCATGGCCTCCACTGCTTTTGTGGAAACTCTATGTGACTGAAGCAACACAGACACATGTGACGCTGTCTGATACGCCTTTTTACATGCTCACTTTCACTCAAAACACCCTGCATACACCGATGCCTCCATTTTCAGGCCAGGTGGACCCAGCTGGTTTGAAATAGGATTTGGAGTTCTTTCTTTTTGTGCTGCCACCTCTTCTTTATCTTTGGGCTGTTGCACAGTTTGCACAGCATGACTATGCAGGTGCAGGAGTTATGTATCTGTTTGTTTTAGAAACCATCATAACATTGATCAAAGTGATAGTGTCGGCCTTATCACGTGTGAAATGTCTCATGCTAATCAAAAAGGACAGATATACAGAAAATAATCTTGCCTTCAGCAAGCCTTAAGGTGGATCTGGAGCAGGTTGCCAACTCCAAATGTGTATGTAGTAAATCTGTCATGCAAATTTCAACAGGCCAGCTAAAGTCAGCCAGTTTGTGCAACTTTTCTCAACTCCATATAAATATGTTTTAACAATCAGACAGTGTTAAAATGTGCATTAGAATCTTTTTTTTCGTGAGAAAGAGTTTTTGATCCAAAACTAAAGACTAAAATATACGACACACTCATATGTTCACACTGAGACAGTCTGACTGTTTTACAGCTGAATTGGTGTAAAACACACATTTTTTGTTTGCTAATAAAGTACACAGTGTTGGCACACCGAATGCCAAGTGAGTAGTGGATGTTGCAAGTTCAAGTGTTTTGTAATAAGCTGAGAGATGATTGTGGAAGGAGTCATAAGAGGCCATGTGTGCATACACACTGCCAATGAACGCATGCACACACATGTTGCACACACATCCTGACACACATGTTCCTCACACACACACACGCGCACGCACGCACGCATGCACACACGCACGCACGCACACACACCTTACATAATCTTTGCTCTCATTTTAATCTGTGTTTGAACCCTTCTGTTTACATTGCCATGGTTACAACACCAACACCTCTCTTGGACGTTTCCAATGTTGGAAGTAGCAGACACACCTTCCTTTGATTCCACGGGTGAAATGCTGCTCCAGCCAGTTCACTCTTGATGGATGTTTTGACAAGGGCTTCTCTTTCCAAGAGCCAATGGGCTGCAGTTCGATGTGAAGCGTCAGGAAATTATGAAAAATGCAGTACAGGAGCACTGGTACACTTGGTGCTTGTGGTCCAATTACAACCTGCAGGTACAGTGTGTATCATGCTAAAACTTGCAAAGGCTTTTTCTTGCACCATGTTTCCTTGCAAAGTCATTTGATCCACAAAAGATAGGAACATATCTAACCTCTTGTTTTGTAGATATAATTAATTTGGAAAGCTTGGGGTTGAAGTGATCAAATGTCTTTTAAAAAGTTAATATCTTTTGGAAATGACAACAATTTAGTACTTAAAGTAAAATGATAATATTCATTACATCTGCAAGACACTGGCATACAATACAATAAAATAAAATAAAAATCTAATGCTATATACTGTCTTTCAAAAAAAAATTTTAATCTTTGTGTGTTATATAATTGTGTATTAAAGTATTTTGCATGTCCATGGGGAAGTCATGTTGTTTTGCTTAAAAAAATAAGTATTTCTTTCCCTCCTGAACCTTTACTGTATCAGGCAGTGAATAAGACACTAAATAGGTTTATTACAATATTAAAATCAACTATTGTTGATAAAAAAAATAAAAATGGTTACTTGATTAACTAAAGAGCTTTATAAAAAGGATTTCTCATTTTCATTGTTACTAGTTGGCTTTCAGCAGCTCTGTTTGACCAAATGGATGTGGTGCTAAATTGTAACCTCCCTTAAACGAATGCAGATTAAAATAGCAAATGTTCTCATTTTTGAACGGCTGAAGTCGTATTTTGGCATCAACTTTTAAGCTACACCCCCACAAACACATCAGTCTTGGACTGAGCTACTTCACTTGTTGAATATACTTAATATGAGGTAACTGACCTAAATCTTGCAAAAGCATCTGCTCTCGTCCCATGTGATGCTGACACTGGTCAAAGTGTATGGAATTGCACTAAGGGCAGACTGTTCTCAGGGAGCATTTTATTCTTTGTTGTTGTTGTTGTGTGATAAGACCAAAACATAGCAACAGCTGGGCAGCATTCAGCGGCACACGGGAGTCAAGAGGGCAGCATGGAGAAATCTGTGCTGGTGTGACAGGATTATGTGATAGAAACATGCTGTGCTCATATGTAGCCAAATATTAAATAACACTACTGTCCCGTGTTTGAGGGGCCAGGCGGAGTGGTGTTGTCATGCTGCCATGGTGACAGTAACCATGCGCAGGATAATGTTTACAGAATGTTTAGCATATCACAAACCAGGCACATGGGGTGACTGGACCAGATGAATCAAATGTGCTCAGTGCATGTTTTTTTTTAAACTGACAAATCCAAATTTCACTATTGGTGTGTGAGTGCGTGTGTGCATGCGTGCACAAGCATGCACAGACTATGTTTTGCATTTAATGAAAAAAAAAAAAAAAACTTCAGGAAGTCGAGTAGCAGTTGTGTGTTTTATAGTTTTTACAAGTAAATTCTCTGCGTGGATGGACGAGACGCTGGTTTAAATCCAATAAAAACATTCACATCCATCATCTTTTTGTTTCATAAACTTATGTAGCTCAGTTCAAGACCAGCTAAAATGCATAAACGAATGTGTTTCTTCAAAAGGTAATCCAGGGATTTTGGTGGGATGCAAGTTTTACACTTCTTAAAAGAAAAGACATTTAAATGCCAAATAGATTATGGCAATAGGCTAGTAATATTTGTTTTCCTATGTCAGTAAACACATGGTGAAGACTATAAATGGCATAAAGGAAAACTCTGATTTGAGTCCTCACCTGTTTCTTGTTTGGTTAAATACTGGAGATGTACATTTATTTGGCAGTAAATTGTTTTACTGTTATCCATATACATTCTACAAACATACATGTCACAGTTAACACACAGCTAAGTAATTTATTTCACTAGTCAGCAATCAGCTGGAGACAGTACTGACAGTTTCCTCCAAATGTGGACAATCAGGAAATAAATAGTAGAAATAATAAAAAAATATAGCATTATAATGGCAAATAACCACCAGCTAAATTGTTGTTTTACTAAGAAAAACCTAATAATTTTCTGTATTCTCTATGAAACCAAATGACGGCAACTCAATTACCTATTTTGTAGAAACATACAGTATGTACATTCTTTAAAATATTTCATTAATTATTTTTCTCATTTCTTTTCTGTGGATCATACTCTCCCTACTTTCTTTATTTGTCCAGGAAAGGTTAGTACTGAAAGATCTGGTCTCCATTTCCTACTTCATTTAACATAATCAGGCATAATGAGAGTTTGTCAGCATTTCATCATCAACTTTATCACCGCATTGACCAGAGTCTTTTGTCTATTTGTTTAGTACCACTGTGTTCCCTGGAACAGCAATTAATTTAAAGATATATTTAAACTGAGCAACATATTGTGTTTTTAATAACAATGAAAAAGAATGGAAATATTTATAAATATAATTACATGACGTGATGCAAAGTAACAAGAGGAAATTTAGGCCAGATGTAGACGGTCGTAAATGGGGTTTAACTGTAAATGTTACTGGAATTCTCCTTTAATTAAAGCTTGCGTAAGACGACAACATATGGATCAACTTGATCAAATAAGCTGCACTTTCATCATGTTTGATGAGTCAGTTTTCACTTTGATCACCATTTGTCCTGTCATAGTGGTTTACGTTTTATCCTTTTTTTTTTTATATTTCTTTTTCATCCAATGTGTATTTTATCATTGATTTATGTGTTTGATGGAAAGCACTTCATAGCACAGTTTATTAATAAATCTTTATTATTACAAAGTCTATATCTATATTACAAAGTTGCGCTGTCTGTAGCCACTACATACAGTATTGTCCTATGAGACTTTGGGTGTCATTTCATGAAATTACAGAGTCATTGACTGTAATTAGGGATAGTGTTGTTATTATGCTCACGACCCGCTGTAATTGGCTGTGGGGAGTCAGCCAGACTCTCATTTCACCAAACCATTTTAATAGTAGCCTGTCACTAAGGCAGTTATTTACTTTCCACTGGTCTCATTGCGAGGTGTAGATGTTCAGCTGTTTCAGTGACACTGTGTAAAAGAAGATGAGCAACAAGAAAATTGCTGTGGGATTTTTGTAACTATAAACAGAGACAGAAGAGCATATGAAGCAATTTACCCAAGACACTGCTGTTTGGATGTGTTATTTTAAATGATATTATGTGGAATTTCCTGTGTTCTATGCGATAGAAACCTGCCACTCAGTGTCATGTCGGAAATGTTATAATAATAATAATAATGACTTAGCAATGATTGTGAGATCAGAAGAAATGAAATGAAGCTTTGTGATACACTGCAAAAAATGACCACCGTAAAAAAAATTGCAAGTGAAAATACTATACAAAGTTGTTAACTTGAAAAGATTTTTTTTTTTTTTTTTTTTTTTTACAATTAAACCAAATACAGCTGCAGGTTTTACAGGAAAATTATGTGAACAAAGCCAGATTTGTATTTCTATTGTTTTGAGAAAATAAAATTGTAAATTGAAAAATATCGTGTTGCTGTTTAAATTCCAAGACCACAATCTTAAAATAACAGCCTATTTGCTTAAAAAAAAACCCCAAAATAATAATAATAATAATAATAAACAATAACAAGTTAACAATGTATTATTTTAAACTTGTGTAACAGGCAGGTATGGTTCAGTTGGTATAGAGCAGGTCATCCAATGACTGAAGGGTTGGCAGTTGAAATCCTGGCTCTGACTCTCCATATGTCAAATTGTCCTCGGAAGACACTAAACCATAAATTTCTCTCAATCAGTCCTGGTGGCTTTGTAAAGTACTTTGGACACCATGAAGGTGTATAAATTGTGCTATGTAAATGTAGTCCAGTTAAATTAAATGCTTAAAATGTTAAATCTAGATGTTACTCCATAAATATGTTTACGTTTTGTTGTGTTTTTTGCAATATTGTTCTGGAAATCACAGCTGCCAATTTTTTTTTTTTCCGTAAAAGCAACAGGATTTTAAAAATGTATTTATTTACAGTTTACAGTACAGTACAAATATATATCAGGATACATATTTCAAAGCTGAAAAGAATGATTAGTGAATTAAACCAATTAACACAGTCTACTGAGGCTACATACACACAAATATGTTTTCATGTTAAAACAGTGCTTTGAAGTGAAAACAGCCTCCATTCACATGATCGTTTCAGCAACAAATCAGATTTAACCACATACTGTATTATCCATGCGGCATGACCAGGGGAACTGGAAAAGATGCTGTTGACAGGAAATGGCTGATATTGCCCAAATAACAGCTCCCCTGCTGTGAATATAGCAATTAGTATCAAAATAAAATATATAATTAACTAAACAACACCTGCTGATAAAGACAACATGAACAGAAACAATGTCATTCAGCATCTATGTTTAATTAGCTGGTGGATGTCAAAGCTGATGTCTTCTTCCTAAAAGGATCATGTGACAGTAGAGGGAAGTTTCAAAACGTAATGTAAAATAATTTGGATGGTTGGTGTGAATGTTGTAAAACTTACAGCATGTTGATGAAAAGTGCAGTGTACGCTGTCAAAATGGTGGATTGGCTTTCTGAAGTCAGTACATTTAGAGACCCTGGTGTGAGTTTGTTGGCCCCCTAATGGCCTGGAACCTCATCTGTTCAACGACTTTTGTTTTTGCACTGAAACTGTTTACTCCCAGTAGATTTAGCATTTTGATCAGACAAGTCAAACACTGGAAGTATTTATCTATTGTCATTGCATCATTGGGGTTCTGGCTTGTCTGTCTGTTTGTGTTAAGCATGTTGTACAGATCACTCTGATTGCAGATCATTAAATACAGTCTGTTTTAGATCCAGGTCTGGGTCATGTTGCTTTGAGGGATTTATCTGCCTTGGTGGAGGTTTGCGTCTTTGTAGCGCTTTGTGTACGTTTTCTAATTTTCGGCCTCTTTCAAGCACAGTTCAAACAGTCAGGTGAGGATCTAAATGCTACCAATGGCAGCGGGGTCATCGTCACCATAGCGACAAGCAACACAGTGATGCAAGAAGGCATGATGTCATTGAGCAATCTGTCTTCTTCCTTAGGCCTCGGGTTGTTTTCGTAACCACAGGAATTATGGGGGTTTTCAGTCTTTAGTATTGAGTAAAAATTGGCACTGCAGCAGAGCACAGAACAACACCATGAAGCACAGATTTGTCAACAAGTTTTATTGGTCCAAATTTCATGAATATGTCACAGTATAAGACTGTAAATCTTGTACATGCCCTTTGGGGAGACAGAGGAGGTAGTCGACTGGAGCAGGGTGAACAAAATCCCGGTAATGCATACTTCTATAACACAATATACAATTATGACATTAACTGCACTATTCCAGTATAAACCGCACTAAGAACTGCTCTGTAAACAATTGTGTGATCTCTTCAATCTGAAAAAGGCCATGATTATATCAACTATATTATGATTAGATTATGTAAAATTACTTTTGTTGGGGCATTTGCCAGAAAATAGTATTATCTATTATTTTTTAAGGCATTTTGTAAACAAAACAATGTGGGACTAAATAGTTCTAAAAGTAACCAATATAATCTTAAAAAACAAGTACAATTGCAGTCCATAAATGCAAATTTATTAAACAAAGAGACATATCTGCCAATAGGATTGGAGTTTCTGTGAGCTCTTACGTGGTGGCTTTTTATGTGTTGAGTAAATTTACAGAGCATCTTTGATATTGCAATTTGAACAGTGAAGGACAAGAATTACAAGACTATCATATACAGATACATCACAGCTTTTGGCAAGATTATCCCAATTGTCCACAAAATGGCATACCCAGAGTATTTCCATACATGGTTCAACCTTTCAAGCAAGTGTTTTACCAGAGATTGTCTACTATTTAAACTCACACCATATACATTAAACTTAATGTGTGTTTGGAGACGACTGAGGCACCGAGATAATCCCATCAGGATGTGGAATTCATCATCAACTTTGTGCTGGGGGACGTACATGTGAACATGTGAGCTACAATCTACGCACAGTCTGCCAAAATACATTAAAAATCCATCTAGCAGTTGGTCTCCTGTGAACTATGAAAAACCATCGAAAAGCAAATACACCTATTCAGCTTCAGAGGGACTATTTAGCAACTATTACTTCAATATTTCTCCAAAAGAGGAAAATGTCCCTTCAATATGCAGCAGGAACACCGATGAATGCACAGCAGAGTAACAACAGTAACAGCAGATTTACAGTGTGGGGAACACTTTCCCAGCATCTTACATTACACACAGCGTACTGTGCACATGAGCCATGATGTAATCATGTAATTATGGTAAATGTAGTTCAGATTAATTTTAATTTTCTTTCATTATCTCCAGAAAGGGAAGAAAAAAAAAATCTCCATTACATAAACTGTCCTTAGCAGCACTGTAACATGTAGCATCATAGTTACAGGAACATTAAACAACACACCACAAACATGAGACATGCTAGTTCAGTGTATGTATGTTAGATAAACAGCTGGATTTGAAGACATTGAAACAAAAAAAAATATAGAATTTATTTTAGCATACTAGACATGCTCTCAGACATGTAAACGTATGTCATTCTTTATTCAACTGGCACAACATGCTGAACTGCCTGACAATCTGGGGGTCATTATTCTGTAATATGCTGTAAAAGTTTATATTACCAATTAATATCTGCAGCACAAAAATGGTAAAGGCAGCAGGCATGGTTTGGAAATCAATATGTCCTATCCTATTAACAGCAATGGGGCGACCATCTCAGTTAGAATCAAAGTACAGCTGCTATAATCTTCTTTTAATAAGTGATTAACATTTAACATTTTGATATAGGTTTTTGTAAAAAAAAAAAAAAAAAAAAATCACAAAATTCACAGTTGTAATTGTAAAAATGCCATTCTGTGTCATGCAGTGACTGGCCGACTGCATAATGAACACCAATATTCTAATAAGTCTTTACAAAAAAAATCCAAAACATACACTTCAACAGAGTAATTTTTGAGCAGGCATAATAAAAAAAAATACTGTGGATCAAATGAAAATGGAAAAAAAATCTTCCTCAGTACATTTTGTTAGTGAGAAAATCAATATAATTCAGGCTGTGGGCGGAAATAATTAAGTGTCCTCAATTATGCCAACAATTTTATAAAGGTATAGTATGTGACATTTAATAAAACTAGATGTGAAGTCGTAGAATGCAGTCAACTGAATGCAGCATGTGCAAAAATACTTTAGAGCTAGTATGTGCTTTGTCTGTTCTGTTTTCTTAAAATATATATATCTCGCTGCAGTGATTGACAGTTTCATGAGCAGCATCATGAGCAAAAAAAAAAGCCCTAATTTTCAGCATACTGTAGATAAAGTGGTCTGAGCAGACATGAGACTTCTACATTTACTCTTTTGCAGTGTTTTCAAGGTGCAGAAAATCTATGCAGGTTTTGGTCTAATCACAGATATTTTCAGACAGGTACTGGGGTTAAATATGGAACTGGTTGTAACTGCAGATCATTGATTAGACTCAGACACATTCGATCTTAACGTGGTTCTACTGCTCTACTCTGTGTCTCACCTTCACTTTTCAATATAAGCATGAAATGGTGTCAGGTAATCGCTCTTCATATTTAGGCTTTTCATTTCAACTGAAAGCAGACAGCAGCAGAACGAAGATACATATTTTCCCTGTGATTTCTACAGCAGCTTTTAGCACTAATATATCAGGCGGCAGTAATGAACCTTAAAGGGGTCATATGTAGTGTTTCTACTTTCAACTATATTTTAAAAAAAAAAACAATTATCAGTACAGCGTTTAGAATACAAAAACTCTAAAGTTGTGCCAAAGATCCCAATGTATTGGATTGTATAAATATGAACCGAATATATTTCTGCATTTATGTCACCACTAGAGGGAGTAGTGAGTCACTCTGCCAGTCTCCCATGGTGTGGAAAAGTAATGCCAAAAAAGTCAAAGAAAGTGAGAAAGCGATCACATCTAAAAGCATTGTTGGTATTTTCCACTATGGTAAACAGCTCTAAGGTGAGTTTGATTCTGAAGCTATAAATGAGGATATAAAGTCATTATGTGATGTCCATCTTTGCTAAATTGACTGTTTACTGCTCCACCGGTTTGACTAAACTGTGACAGTTCGGATCTTATTTGGATGATTCCAAACAGATATTTAGTTCAGCTATTGACAACACAAAACAGAGGTGACCTTTAATTTTACTGTGGATGTTTTCTGTTTAAAAGCAGAGCTAAGCTAACAGAGCTATAATGTAAACTATCAGCTGATGCACCACATGAAGATTATATAAAGACTTTGTGACTTTAAATTTAGCGGAAGAAGAAAACTTGATGATATAATAATATACAAGGCGTTTTATACTTTATTCAGTGAGTGATACAATTTATGGAATGCTCATTCATTAGTAGGTTTGGGTCATAAATGTGTTCTGGCTCACAACTTCCCTCTGCTGTTGACAGTTTGTAACATAAATACAACATATAACCCCTTTAATGTTAGGTGTCACCTGGTACAAAATGGGAAAAGAAAAGCAAGTCAGTTCAGAGTCAGTCAGCTGTGCTCCCACAGATAAATGTGCTCATACGAGGGTAACGAAAACAATGATATACAATTGTATATTAAAAAAAACATAGCTATGTATATTACTTTCCAAATCTGAACCTAGATCTGCATAAATCCCTCTACATCTTACACACTCGACCTTTAAAGTCATGCAGCTCAGTCAGAACTGAGACTCCAATCAGCAATTAGAATCAAACACCATAATGGTCTGTGGAGGCTGATCTGTCTCATATTTGTTTCTAAATTTTAGGGGATTTTCCCTTCTCTCTTCCCACAGGCACTCTCTGAATCTTTCCAAACATTCTTACTCTGGTGTGCTTTTATTTTGTTATGTATGGTGGGTGCTTGTTTAACATAACAGAATATGCACAGGTGGATAAAATGGAAAAAAAAATATTTTTTATGCAGGCAACTTCTTAAATGTAATGTATGTAATGATCTCCACTCTGTCCAGCAAAGTGGAAAGTAATTATTTTCAAAAAGGCAACACAGAACCAGAATATCCCCCATCACCAACACAAAACTCCCCATTTTTTTTCAACAGGAGATGCAAGCTCAGGCACAAAAAAAACATAATTTCTAAACAACATCTTCAAAACTGAAATTAAAATGTCAGACAGGTCACAGCTGAGCACCTGGTAACACATAGCAACAAGACAAGGTTACCACTTCCTGTCAAACACAATACAGGATGTATAGCTGAGCATAGATATGACAAACATGCAGCTACTGTGGAACGCCAAAATGAGTGAGAATTTCCTTGTTTGTTTAGATGTTGAGAAGTGATGTGTTCAGCACATTTACACACAACTGCTTTCCCACTAACAGCAATCCTCTGCATGAGAAGGAACGGGAACAGACAATGGGTTAAAAATGTTCAAATTTTCTTGCTAAGAGGACAAAAAAAATCCCAACAACCTGATGTATTGTTACAACACTTAAACGTTGTCACATTTGGGCCTCAGTTGTGTATCAGAGGAAAACATTGGTGTTAGTATTAAGACTGAGGATGAAGCATATATACACAAAAAAACTAAAACTATGAACCTGAGTTGGAACATGGTCTACATGGCATGAAACATGTCAACAGTCTGCACATAGAAATGGAAAAGATTTGTATTTCGCTATAATATGAATTTTCATATTGTGCATGTAAATCTTTGCTCGTGCGTGCAGCTTCTCAAAAATGAATTTGCACAAACCATCACAGCACAACTGTTGCAGGATCAGACAGCTGGTAGGAGCAACAGGAGTGTGTGTGCATGAGTGAGTGTGTGTTTGTATTGATTTAGGAGGAAAGTGACTGATGCATCAACTCATCGGTCTATGAACAACCCCTCCTCCTGCTCACTCTTGCACCAATCCACCCAGTCGGGAGGTCCAGGTCAACTGCTGTCGTCTTCTGGGCCTCACCTGAACCCTGCGCCCCAAAGTGAAGGATGTTCTCTGGGACGTGGCTGTCATGTCCTTAGCTTTAGGATGACTGTGGCTAGGATGAGGAAGAATGTGTTCCAGCCCAGGGTGACCGCAAATCCTCGCCACACCATCATCCGACTCAGACCCCAACCTATCAAGAGGATTTAAATGAATATTTTGTTATTGGAAAGGGCAGAAAGGGTCATTGTTCCAACGTTCATTTGCCTTGTCGTTGAGGAAAAAAACAGGTTAAGATATGTGGCAGGATTTTTGTCCAGTGTGTTTATAATGTGTTGATGGTCAAACATTGTGACCATCTGTTGCTTATCTACAGTTTCTATGTATTGGGTCAGTTAATGTCAAAGCATCCAGACCCTCAGAGATGACCCTATCATAAATTTCCCAAAAAAAAAAAAAAAAAATCATATCTGGAGCCATATTGTGGAGCAACCAAGGTAGATACACCGAATCTGACCATAGATTCTGATTCTGGGGGAAATGTTATCCAGGGAAACCAAAGATCTAAAATGTAGGTCAAATTATAGAGGAGCAGTGGAAGCTCAAAGTTGGACAAAATTCAACTTTGCCTAAATTTAAATAAATAAATAAATAAATAAATAGTGGAAGGCCTTTACTTCAAAATGTTTAGGGATATTGGTCTAACACTTGGTATTATTCAATAAGGCCATAAGAGGAACCTATATGAAGTTTTGAGAAATTTCTGAGAGGGTGACCTGGGAAATTTTCATTCTCTGGATGTTTTGACATGGACTGACCTTATTTATTTATTCTGGTCCATGCACTTTGCACTTTTTATAGATTATGAATTAAAAGAAAATGCTCTGAAAATTTGCTTGTGTTTTCTGTCAATTTTTCCTGTGATTTCTACAACTTTGACATCACTTTACATAATAGATTTTAGAATTTGATCTCACATTTAATGAAATGCCTTTGCACATCAGGTCTTTAAGAAGCAACTTTTGTGTTGAATTGAATCTAACATATGCTTTCAATCAGCCTCTTTCCAGTGTTTTAATCATGGTTTCCATTCTTTCCTACAAAGCTAAAAATGAAAACTAAATAAAACTTAAATAAACCATTC
>JAPTYR010010629.1:0-14064 GCA_029814505.1 Siphamia roseigaster | reverse complement strand
TCTCTCTCTCTCTCTCTCTCTCTTTCGTGCGGGTGGGTTATTATCGCGAGGAACTCTGAAGCTCAGGAGGTGAGTGTTTTTCTACGTCGACGCGTGTGGGGTGGCATAGACAGAGGGACGTCTGCTAGCTCTTCTGCCTTCTGATATGACTGTAGGTTATCTGTGCCTTTTCTTTAAGGTTATTGCGTTGTGGGTTTTGGCATATCCAGCCTCATGTCCTTCTGGCTGACGGCGCTGCTCGGCTCGCATCAGTAGGAGCTGGAATCCCGTTTTCAGCACCTGGACAGCTCCCGGTCGTGAACCTCTGCTTCTTATTGGGCACATGGAGTCCCTGGTGTGATTGTGGGGGAAGCCCTGCAAGCACATTCTGCCTCTGTCCGAAGATGCTGAGAACATCCTGATTCAGTGACAGCCCTCGTCGTCTCCGCTGAAGGATGCTGCTTTCAGTCCGGAGTAGGTGTTTTCATCGTGTGCTGTCTTCTGAGAGGCGATTCGGGTACGTGGCCAACGTGAATTTAGGAGGAATCGCAGCCTACACACAGCAAGATCCGAGCTCCCCTCACACTGATCATTACCATCATCATCATAATCATCATCATCATCGGCGAGGAGGGAGATATTACCATCATCACAGCGAGGGCAAAGGAGTCACGACAACACTTCGCACAATGTAGAGCAAGAAAACACAAGAGGTTAGTGTGTGTCTTTTTGCATGGTTTCCAGTCGGTGATTCGTGGGTACGTGATGTATTCGTGCTGGTTTGAACGTGGACTAAAACCAGACTGTGTGGCCTCTGAGCACAGTGAGAAAATGTTAACAGCACCGTAACTGTTCTTGTATGACGCCGTGGGAAGTGACTGCCAATGCATCTTGATTTAATTCCATGCAAAAGCCTTGGAAGAAACAGCATTTATATTCATTTGATTCTATCGGTGTGATTAATAGTAACAGCTGCTCCTGGCCTCTTTCTGTAGGCTGTAATCTTACAAAAAAAAAGGGGGCAACTTTTGTAAGATGCTGGTCGCCCTGATATTCTGATATACTCAGCTCTGGAATACTTTGCACTCATTTACCGTAAAACAAATTGCAGACACCTTTGATCACACCTCCACAGCAGGTAAAGCATCTTAATTATTTAGACAAAGTGGGGAAAGTTTGTGACTTTCTGCACACATCATGGCACACAATGAGTGGCCTATGCTTGCAGATGTAATATTTTTTCCTAGTGTTATGCTAAAGATCACATTTTTGGTGCTGCAGTGAAACAATATCACTGTCAGCCCTTGAATGACCTGGGCTGATTTATCCTGAGTAGCATTTAATCTGCTGTGCTTCACTACATTACTCTGCTGTGGTCTGCTGTGGCGGTGAATGCTGACTCCTCACCTCTCTACGTTTGAAGGTTTTCACTGTCACACAACCCTTGAATCCATGCAACACTGTGCAGCCAGGAGGACAGTGTGTTTCATGGGATGCAAATGCGCAATCACTGCAATAATGCATCTCGAGCTAACATGTTGGATTTCGTTTGTAACACTTTTATGCTTCTTTTAAAAGTGGTTAATGTATGTTTCTGAGTTTCCTGTCTGGTCACCTCATGCAAAGCAGCTGGAGTGAGCTTTCTCTGAACGGAGTTGGGCATCAATGGCTCTCTATCCTGTGGTACAAAGAGCTAGCATCCTGCTGTACTTGCTATGCAAGAGGTGTGATGTTCCTCAGCTCCTGATTCACAGAGCGGCACGTATATTGGAAGAGATTTAAAATCCATTACAATTTACTGCTCTCTGGGAAAACAGTTGAAGATGGCACAGCTTAAGCCAAAGTTTGGAGAGGGCATCATCAGAAAAAAAAATTCTAATGTCCTGATAATTGTACAACCCCTCATGATCATCTGTGTGCTTCTTTATAATGTAATTGTATTGGTCTCTCTCTGTTTTTTAGGTGTGGTATGAGCCAGGTGTCTGCAGCAGGGAAACAACCTTTCACTCTTGGGGTCATTTAATGTGGACGTTGACTTTATACAACAAGACCTCAATATGAGCAACCCCCAGTAAGTAAGAATTTAATTTGAGAACAGTGTAAGATTGTGTGAAATATTAAATCACTATAAATTCCGTCATCTAAAGACCAACTCACCATGGTAGGATGTGATTAGCAGAACTCGATGAGCATTTTATTTCATACCCCTCTAGTGAATGACTTTGAACAAGGATCATTGGAACAGAAACTTGGCCCCATCCAGCATGTCTGAGAGAGAGCAGCCGGCCATCTCCAGCCTCCGCTGGCATCTCTTAGCATTCAGGAGGGATGTTCACTTGTCATCTTCTCTTATTAATAATTACTCTGTGTGTGGTCCCCCAGACAGGCCCTGCATTCTGATGACAGCCAGGGTTGGGGCTAAGAGAAGGGAAAGGGAGGGAGCACGGGAATGGAATGGAGTGGAGCGAAGTGGAGTGGAGTGAGGGGTGAATGCAAAATGGGTTCAGTCAGCTGCATCTTCTGGTTAAAGGCACAGGATGCAGTTTCCCACAGAAATCTGTGTCCAGAAAACAGACCAGTGGGCTCAAGTGGATGATTGGTAAATTTGATGGTTGATTACAAGCCCATTTGAAGGGCAACACGGGGGGCAAAAAAGTATTGTGTATACACAGTGTGTTGACTGGCTAGTAGCACAAAAGCAAGATTTAATGCTGCTGAATGCCAGTGACTCTGTGAAGTGACAGATGGGGAACTCTCATGCCGAGAAAGGTCTTTGGAGTTATTTTCACCCTTGCTCTCTTCGACTTGACACTGCTGTAAATCTTCTTCTTCTCTCCATCATTCTCTAGCATGAGTGCTCTGGAAGCCGTTGAGACAGGATGGAGAGATGGTCAAGTACACCAAGTTCAAAGGGATATTTCTCTAAAATGAATGTGAAAATCCTTGTATTTCTAAATAAAGTTTGCAGTCATGGCACAGAGGAGACTGGCAACAACAGGCATTAAACGTTTAAAAATAATGGCTATTTAGCTGTTCACATAGAGTAAGGAATCTATTGGCTTTTAGACAGGTCACTTAACATTTATCCTCAGTGTCTTGTGATCCAGGTCCATGTTGCGCTTAATAAAAACTCAGCATGATGAAGCATTTCTCCAATCATCAGAAAAAAAGAGTCGTAATTACTAAGTCAATGCATCCACAAATATTCTTTATGATTTTTAGTTTACAATGTTTGTTTTATGTTGTGAATGCTTCATATCTATTTCTCAGCCTGTGACTTGCACTCAGTCTATAAATTCCATTGTTTATAGAGTTGCTGGGTGTCAGTGCCCAACTTCGTAATGGTTTGTATATAATGCTCTCTCTCTGGCATGTGATGAAAGGAGTATAAAATGTTGGATTCAAAGCTCAAGCATTCCCTCTATTAAGAGTACAAACATGGCTCTAAAGACCAACACAACACCGTTGGTCTTCACCGATGCAGTGTAATTGTCAACTGCTATAATTTCCCCTCAGACCTGCTTGGAAACTGCAAACATCGCCCTGAAGATCAGATAGTACAAATGTACCACTGGGTCAGAAGCTCATGTCAGGGGTGCTGCTGGGAAATCTGGACAGTGATTTAAGTGATTTGGCACATCGGTCCCGTGTTCCAGATGATATCAGAGTGGTGAATTGCTGTGCACCAAGCACTGTATACAAACTTATTGGGTAAGGCAGAGTGGCTGGCTTGTGGACAGCTGGCTAGAAACACAATGGCACTGAGCACTCGGAAAGACAATGATACCGATGCCCTCTGAAAACAGTTCATGCTGAGGCAGCACTTTAAAATCCACTGAAGTGACAAAACCACATTTTTTTATTGCACAGTATAGGTGATTTAGAAGATGGGATGACAGGAATCAATCTCACCCTTTGTTGTCATGACAGAGTAGCCTTACTTTTCATAGTTTGATCAATGCTGTTGTCTTGTAATTAAACTGCATGGGTGAATAATGATCTACTGTGTTTTACGAGTACATTAATCCTCCATTTTACTTAAGTATGTATATATAAATACAAGTTGCTCACACTAAACATTAAGCACCAGGGTGAAAAGGTTTAAGCACTGTTTTGTACAACATGTCAGATAGAGTTTACAGTTGATACATGAAACTGAGGCTGAAGCTGTTCAGGCAAGGCTACATCTTAAACAACAGGACTATGGTCTGCCAATATAGTGCAGGAAAAATACAGGGCAAGGTATTTTTCTGAACTTATCTCAGACTGAAGTCTTTGTTTAAATAAAATGTAGTATAAACCAAACAAACGTATCTAATGTATTGTAATGCAAAGAATGAACTCTAATGGTATACTAACTAGTTTCATGACAGTTTTATATACATTCCATGCAGATTTGTAGCCCTGGAGGTTACAAATTCGCTCTTGATGTATCTTATGTCACAAGTTGGACCTCCTTTATGAGCATGGGTGTTAGAATTCAGAGGAAAAAAAGATATAAATTAGTTTTACTTTCTGTTGAGTTCAGCAGTATTGGACTTCAGTGGTATTTGAGTACCTTTCTCAAAGACAGCTGCAGGAAGCTCAGGCTGGAATAGATTACAGGTAAGATTCATTTAAACTCCAGATCTATAAAATCACAGAGTTCTGCCAAGACGATATACCTATTGAAAATGTCTGAGTGAAAACGAGCATTTTTGTGTGCCTTTCCAAGAAATGCGTTACTGAGGAGGAGTGTCTCTGTAAGGAGGGTGTTATTCTGTTATACCTTGTTGAAAGTGGTGGAAACTAAAGAAAAGTGTCAGTGTTGAGAGTACTAATAATGAAAACATCTATACCTCACCACATATTCTTATTTTTTTATTTTTTATTTTTTTTTAAATGCCTGTCATGTTGTGAAAAACAACACCAAGTCGGCACTGGAATGAAAAGGTCTGAGCCGTCTCTTATATTTTTTTATATGTATTGATCACTGCATGGTGATTTATAGGAATGTGGAAAAAATGCTGGGGGAATAACTATGGATTGCTCTGCAGTGCCAGTCCCTGGCTGTAATTACACTTGAAAAACAAATATTCATTTTTATATATAGTGTTACACAAAGTTTAAGCCAGTGGTTCTTAACTCTGATCCTCGAGGCCCACTATCCTCCATGTTTCAGATGTTTCCCTCTCCCAGCTCAACTCATTATCAGTCTTCTATAGAGCTGGATGATAGGCTGATCATTTGAATCAGGTGTGTTAGGAGGAGGATACATCTAAAACGTGAACCTCGAGGACCAGGGTCTGCTGACACAAATTATTCCGTGTTTGAACCATTTATTGATCTTCTAGTAGCATCAAATATTAGAAATGGATTAAAACATGTCCAAAAAAAGGCATGCAAATGTAACAGTGTGTTTGCAATAAAACATCAAGAGTTCATAAATCTAAAGATTCTCGACTTACTGTAAGAGCAGTCCAGCGTAACATGTTAGACTGGAAAAAACATTAAAAAGCCCTTTCAGGCCTCATGGTAAAACCTAAGCTTTATCTTAATATGGGTGTGAGATTCTCCCTCCAGTCATGCATGCTCTATGTTAACCTTTTTGCTTCCTCTGCTAATATTACATGCCTCTGAAAGGATCCCAGCCTTCAGCCTTCAAGCCTTCACCTTGTCTGCATCTGTTGAAGGGAGTGTTCAGATGTGAAGCCTCCACTCCTTCCACAGCATGGCAGCCAGCCACTTCACTGGGCTCTGCACATAATGGCTCCTAGCCTGCTCTGTGATTGTCTGGAAATGTGATTTTGATGCACTAAACAGTTTGTGTCTGTCATGACTAATTAGCATCCTTGTTGCAGTTGGTCAAAGGTGCCAAGTCCATAGAGAGCACAGTGATGCACAGGCATGCTTCAAAGCGAGCTTGTTAATATGTATAGACATTGACCCTTGAGCGAAACAACACATCTAGCAGTACATACACAAAACAAAATATTCAGATGCTCAACGAGTGGAAGTGAATTCATGCTATGTAGCAAGAAGTTGACAATCAGAGGTGTTGGAGTTGCATAGCCATGTATTGCCGTGTTAAGACAATAATGTTCAAGTGATTCTTGGTTTCTTGTGAAAAGAGAAAAATAACCTTTAAAGTGTGTCCATTAAACAACTATTACTCACAAAGCAAGTCTGGAAAAAGACAGACTTCTTTTCCTTTATAGTCCTGCCTACATTAACATTTAACAGGAAGGTGGGTCTGCTCAGTGATCTTCCACTAACTCTTTCCACCCACTCTATTTCACCTCAAGCATAGAATCCACCAACCCAATGCCTTTTGTTCCCTCTGTCTTGTAAGCATTGCCGTCTTTCACCATTAAGCACTGGAGGCATTGATATCTCCACACTGGCTGCTCTGGGACAGCTGCCAAGTCGTGTGAGACTCCCTTTCCAGGGTGACTTCTCCATGTCCTCTACTGGCTGAGCTCGTAAAATTTCAGCCCTCCCAACACATTTAAGTTTTAGGACCCTATTGGCAGATGAAATGACACTTTGTCTGGTTCTGCCAAATATGGCTAGCCTCACAGCAAAATCACAGAGAATAAATCAAAATGTAAAAAAAAAACCACAAAAAAACCAAAACAATTTTAACAACCTTTTCGTGTCCTTTAATAATAGTAATTACCTCAAAGATAGATTGCAGTCTTTTAGGGCCTTTTATCAAATAGACACAGTTAACATTAAGATGCTATCACATTGACCTCAGTTATGGTACTGTTAATTGATAAGGCATTTCTGAGGCAGTTATAACCAAACCACTGATTGGATAGTAAAAATTTTTTCCCTTTTTCGCCTGTGTTCTCAAAGTGTAATGACACCAGGCATGTTAAATCTCCCAGATATGGTATTTTCAGATCAAGGCCACAGTGACCAGTCTGATTCTATGACATTAACAGTCTTTGGTTGTGATGTATGTGTGTGACACAGGGCCCCTCCTCAGGCTGGAGCATCAGAGTTGGAGGTGATATCCCAGCAGGTGGAAGAGGAAAACCACTGTGTGGCTCCTGTCCAGCTGGTCAGCTTTGCCTACAGAGACTTGCCTTTGGCCGCCCTGGATATATCTCTCGCTGGATCCCAGCTCATTTCAAACCCAGATGAAGAAGACAACAGAGATGGGTACGTCCCATGAATACACCATCTCACTTCATTTTCTGTTTTGGTTGGACAGTTACAGGGTCATTTTGAACACAGCATATGAAGTTGCTTCTGCAAGGTATCTGCACGACTAGAAGATGGTTTGAGACAGTAGCAAGGGCAGAAATAGAGGCACTGTATTCAAAAGGTTTCTAATTTAGATACAAGGAGACAAACTCACCCCTTGTTGCATGAATGTGCTACATTCATAATTAAGACAGAATTGTAATTATTACAATCTATAATCTGTCCTGGCAGAGAGAAGTGCTTCCGTCACTCCCTCCATTGCTTGTTATTGCACATGATAATTACACCTGGCGTATTGAATCACCCCTCATTTTATATTCAAGTGTGAGTATCAAGCATATTTGGTCATGAATTTATTAGTGTCACCATGTTAAATGGACAATGTCTCCACTGATGTGTTCATTTCAGCTCAATGACACAGCAATTTCTGTCTAGCAGACAGCCTTCTGTTCATAATGTCGATTTCTGGCAGAAAACAAAGCGTGCTGTTAGCACCATAGCTTTCCTTAAATGTCAGAGCCCTGTGGCAGTGCTGTTTCAGTCCATGACGCCTTCTTGTCCTGTCCTGGGTTCATGTTGTTTTTTCTATCACCATATCACCATGCTGCAGGCCCAACACTCTCAGGACAGGACACACCCCTCCCACAGCACCCCTGTAGCAAGTGTCCATGGCGCTCCACTAAGGAAGCGTGACTCACAACCCTTTGGCACGCTGCAATGCTGGCATCCATGCAGAGAAAGTCGACAAACAGCATAAGCTTAATTAGAGCATCCGGCATTTCGCCATCCAAGCCCTGGTGTGTCAGCTGACCATGTCCGGCTGGACTTTGCCTGGTCTGGTCCAGTTGAGGCCAATGGCTCTGTGGGACAGAGGGCAGGGACAGATGGGTCTTGTCCTACACACCCACACCCTCACTGTACATAGATCTTTCTCATTCTCTCCTGCTCCCAAAAAGAACAGCAAATACACTCCTACAGTATCAGCGCCACAACAGAGAGCAGGATGTGACGTCTTCACGAAACAATCGTCACAGTGGGCATTCTCATATGGCACCATATGACACCCTAGTCCCCTGAGACTTGGCATTGTGCTCTCAAAAAGTCAAGTGGCAGCACAATTTGTAAAGACTTCATCAAGGCAGAGAAAGTGGATAATCATTTTTGTTTTTGTTGCGAAGGGAGAGATGCTTGCAAGCTAAGAGGTATTCCACAGAACAGTGAAAAAGGAGATTGGAATTTGAGATTCTTCCGCTTACAAGCATTCCAAGACATGCCAGTCATTACAGTTTCGTTCACACATCTGTCCTTTAGATGATCTCTTGGAAGAAGTAACAAAGCTGGCTCGTCATAGGTTGCGGTTACTTCATGACTCATGTCTGTAACATCAAGAGAATGGTATAACTTTGTTGTATGGTGTGAGTTTATAAATTCATCAAGATGTACATTAGACACAAATAGCACTGCAATGAACAGAATCACTTGCATCATTCTGTTATCTTGAAAACAATTTACTTTTTGTTTAATGTAAAGTTTTGGCAAGAGCTATCTAAACATACTGTCAGCTAATTTTAGACAATTGGAAATTATTATGTACAACAATGTAAACCAGCTTATGTTATTTTAACTTTGGGCTTTAAGGTGGTTTTGTGTGTGCATTTATTTGAGTGATAGCAGTTTATTTTTTTGAGATATGTCTTACATTCCTAACATGTTTCCTCTCAGCTCAGTCATTTTCTAGTTGCGATTGTATCCTGTTGTTCCAGAGAAGGCGTATTTTGCTTTATAACTGCCATTTGGTTTGGAAAGTTCATCTTGAACTATAGTCAGTGTGTTGGCTTTGGTCTAGAAAATATTTTTAAAATGAGGTCATATGAATGGCATCATACCAATGGCAAAAAGCAGGACAAATAAAGGCTCCATTATTATCATTTCTAATTTGAGCTCAAATGTATGATTAGTACGCCTTTGTTTTAGTTTTGTTGCATGGTCTGCAAAAAAAAGAGCAGAAAAATACACAACAGAGATGCACATTAATGTTGTTTTGCAGCTTTTCGTGGCTGTTTAGCAGAAAACGTGGGTGTTTATGTAGGAGGTGGATGTTCTTGTGGACGAGATGGGGCACAGGCAGTACTTGCAGATTGTGTACAGTGGTAATCTGGTTGGAATTATTAATAGATGTTGGCTGCACCATTGCATGCCAGAACTTGCTGTAAAGTCCAAGATAAACACTGTGTGATTTCAAGTTCCCATTTGGTCACTGTACTATTTGTAATATTTCCAAAATTCAATATTTTCAGTATTTCGAAACTTTCTATTTTCCAGAATGCCCATACTCTGTTAAATGAAAACTTTGCTATGCTTTGATATTCAATTATGTCACCATTTGCACATTGTAATATATGTGCCAGTTTCATCATTTACATTTAGAAAGAGGATTAGCAAGGACCAGTGCTCGTATGAATAAGAATCATATGCATAATATAGCAATTAATTTCAGTTATTCATATAACAATGATATGTGATCCACATAAAAATGATGCATTTTTATACTGAAACTCTAATATCTAACATAAAAAGCTGAAAACGTCAGTTGCAATAAGAACTGAGCACTGTTTGTATTATGGCAGTTACTGTTATTGGTTACATTAAAGGTGTAAAAGCATGTTGAGGCTATCCTCTACTGCGACCTTTCGATTGAGTGGATCCCAGTCTTCTGGGGACCATCTCCCCACCTGGACCCAGCCTCTGGGGCCCAGAATGCACAGGCTGCACTTGTCCAGGGTTTTCGTCCCCAGATCATTGTACTGCCCACAGCAGCTGTAGCATATGCCATTGATCTCTTGGGCCCAGACTGAGAGGTGTGAGGCACTGCAACACTGACAGATGGTTCATATGGGTCAACCTGCTGCTTCGACTGGAGAAGAGTGGAGGTGGAAGGGATAAAGAGTAGGATGAAGGGAGAAATGCAGCACTTTCATTCACAAAGCTGCCGACCACAGATCAAGAGGAAATAGCTCCATTTGATGAATGTCATATCTGCCCATGTTGGACAGTGTGGGATTAAGCTGGCGTTGTGTTGTACCCTGAGAGGCATGGTGGCTAGCTGATAAAATGTTAGGTGAAATGTTATACATTAGATCAGCTTAAGTGTGTCCAGCCAGCTTAGACTGATTGCATTACTCAACAGAGTGCTCACAGTGTCTTAATGAAATCAAGTTTTCTAACCACTTTTCATTCAGTACAGTGCATCAGTACAGCCGCATTTCAACTTATATTTCAAGCTTGGTAATGCTCAAGGTTGAACTCAGATGAAATAATTAGACAAATTTAAACTGTAGGAAAAGGCACTGAAGGACTTTGCCAGGCTCTTGTGTGAATCTTGGCAGCAGTAATATTTCATGGGGCTTTGGAGCCAGAGCCATACTATACCTGTTCTGTGTTGATGGATGTCTGAAAAGAGATGCAGGATTTCTCTTTTTCCCCCCTCTGACTCTATTTCAAACACACAGAAGAACAGTCCTCTCTATCAAATTGGCTCTCTTGCCTGGCACCATGTGCGACACAATAGATGACATTTGAGTGCAGGGTTTGAGGGTTTGTTAATATTCACAGACATGCAAAGTGTGAGATTGCTTTTTAGGCTGAGAGCGAGAGAGATCAAGTGTCCTGGTGAAAACCCATTTATCAGGGACAGCTTGTCTGCTGCTCTGCACATGGAGCCCCATCCATCTCCATTTGCCTAGTATCTGTGGCCCATTTCTCAAAGACCACCTTCAGGTCTTCTCTGCAAGGTGGTTTCACTGTATAGGACAGAAGAGATGATAGTTGATCTCATTTGGTGGTCAGAAGAAAGTATGATAAATTCTGAGAACTTGCATGCATTTAGAGAAAAAAAGTAGAGAAAAACAACTTACTTTTCTGTAAGAGGGGATGCATTATCTAGTGAAAGGCTGATGTTTAGTTATTGGCACCTGCTATTGATTATCTCTGTTTGCTGCAAAAATGTTTGCTAATTCCTAAGGCATGTGACCAAGAAATTAATACTGGGGAGGCTTGGAACCTCCAAAATGTACAATTGATTACCTATGATAACATCACTTGAGGCTTTATTCAGCATATTTATTGCTCAGCTGGTTTTCCTTTCTCAAGGCTTTTGTGATTCTATCTGCTGTAATAACACAGCTAAGTCAGCAGAAGTGAAGAAGAAGGGATTTAGCTAGTTGTTATGTTGGCATTTGTCTTGATTTTCTTGCAATTTAGACAGAAGCGCTACCTATGCTCCCTCTGGAAACAGGGACTCTAGTGCAAAAGGTGCATATTTCGAAGGATTAAATAAATGACTCTTTAAGTGTATGAAATAAGTTAAGCAGGAGCTGGAAGATAGAGCCTGAATGGGATGAAGTACTCCAACCTCTGCTGTTCAGGAGCCTGCAGGCGCACAGTTGTGGTCCATTTTCCCCTGCCCACGCCTGCTGAGTTCAGCAGATTGGTGTGAATTGGTTGAAGTTTAAACTGGAGGAACCATAAGGCTATGTAGTTATCACTGCAGAAAGAGACATTGAGAGGAGACAGAAGACCTGAATCAAGTACTGTCATTTTAAAATACTGCTGGGGTAGTGTCTGAGGCTGAACCACTTCTTCAAACAAGATAAGAGTCAGTCAAAAGCTTTTTCCCTGCTGTTTATTTAGGGTTAATTTGAGCATAAAACATATTCCTCTTAAATCATTCTCTTACACTTATTAATTGGTCCAATAATGTGCGTACACCAAACTCGACCATTTCTTATTATTAACCATCAAACTGTCCAGGGCATACTGATGTAAATTAGTACTCACACTGTAACATGGCACCATGCAGCTGTCCTCTGACTCTGTCTTGGTCAATGTATTGTTGTGCACTGTCCCTGTACAAATGAAGCCATGCCAGACCGGACCGGACTGGACTGGACTGGACCGTACCGTACACAAAATAAAATAATATCTTAAATATATGAGTATTTAAAAACCCTGAATATCCATTGAGACTGAAGTATACTTTGAGTCTGTTATTCAGGATCATCTTCGGTTACAGCAGAGAACTGAAAGGAAGCTTTATTGTTTTGAGACCAATGATTAATTGTTTCGGAAGCAAATGTAATTGTGTGGCAGCTGCCACATGTCTGTGCCCTAATGTGCTGAAGTTTTTCACCAACCAAAGTTCCTCTGTTGTAAATGCGCAATCAAGACATCAATCAAGAGTTCCGATCAATTATTTAGAATACAGGCACAGCAGTGAAAGTCATTCAGAGCAGCACTATTTTCAGCTTTCCATTCCAAACATTTTTGAAAGATTAGTGTTTAGCTGTTTGTGTGTGTCAAAGTGTGTATGTGTGTCAAAATCAATACCTCAGGCAAGTTGATAGAGTCTTTAAGACTCATTACCTCTAAATGAATTTTCCCCTTTTGCAGCCCGTCTCTTCTCTCTATCTCTTAACTCTCAAACGTATACAAAACAGAGCACCAACTTACTGATTTAAGTTCCATTTAACTTGTATCTAATGAGTTTACACTGTATTTTCTCCTATCTCCATTACAGGAGACAGTATAATGAAAGAGATGCTCATTGTGTTAGGCTCCCCACTGTAGCATGAGTTACTGATGTGAGGCCTGAGCCAGAACTCAGTCCAGTCTGTATGAATGGGCCCCGACAGAGAAAGCAGACACCTTCCTCTGTGCCAGTCACTCTGCCTGATGTCTTTGTCTGTTCTGCCTGGCCATTCAGCTGTGAGAGCCACTGCAGCCAGCATCATGTACAGCATGCCATCACCTCCATCTCAGGCCAATATCGATCAGTCTCATGATCTAATCCCCTCACTCTGCGCTCCTGTCGGCCACTCTTCGATCTTCCCTCAGTGTGTTACCGCTACAGCCGCTGGCCTGTTGATGTCTTTATAAAACTGTCCACCCCACATCTCTCTTCCTCTACACACAGTGTCCATTCTCTGTGTATGTGTGACTAATGTTTGCCTCTGCACGTACATGGACACGCGACCAGGTCTTGAGGTATTGCCCATTGGATTTGAACCTGCCTTGACCCTGTGAGAGAGTGAGGCGATTCTCTTCCTTCGCTTGCTTCACCAGAGAGGCAGCCTCACTTCTTCATAAATACTTCAGGTCGTCAGTGTTCAAGGTTTAAAGTGATTTCCCTAAAATTAAGTTTCTGAGCTTGGAGTAATCCATCACTGCCATTTACTCTGCTTCCAGACAGGGTTTTTCTTTACAGGTTTATTAAATTAATATCTTTTCTGCCTGGCTTGTGGGAAAGGTCTGAATGAATTATGATTCCTCACAGTATGAGTTAAATCGTGCTTTTCAATCCTGAAGGTAAGTCAGGTGTCTCTTGGAGTACTCTATGTGCGGCTCATTCCATCTCATAACTAATGATCCACAAATGTCCGGCGACTGCGTGTTAGGCGAATCATTAGGTAAATGTTACTTTTTCTTGGCTCCCTTCCACTGGCAGATGGGGTTTGACATTGTTTCTTGGGAACAGATCCGTGCTCAGGAGAGTCTCCGTGGTATCTGCTAATGATACCATTACCCTCCACCACTTCTTTCTCACCCCAGGTGTGGAGCTACTAATCTGTTGGCAGTGGATTGTACAGAGCATTGCTGCAGAGGACTCAGTGCACCGGTTAGCCTCTGGGAGAGCACTGACATAGCGTGGCCAAGCTCCAGCCCCTTTGCTGACCTTGGTGAAGGGTGGAGAGGATGTGTATCTGTGCTGCACAGAAGTTCAGATAAATCAGCAAAATGACACTTAATAGGGTCCCCTTTCTTTATACACCTTAAAGTATCCATATCATGCTATTTTTCACGATTAGCAATAAATCCTAAGCCCATTAGTGATAT
>JAPTYR010009393.1:0-14150 GCA_029814505.1 Siphamia roseigaster | reverse complement strand
TTAATGATGACACAAACCTGCACACCTGACAACATAAAGACTGTGATGGAGGAGAGGAAGAGCCTGGAAGAGCCTGATTTGTTCTGCATGCTAAATATGGCCTGTAATCTTTATTCCTCTGAGTGCCTTATTAAAAGTGAAAGGAAGATGAAATCCCACCAGCCAACCCATCCTTTCTGCTGTTTATTAGAGGGGCTTTTCCTCTGTTAATATTGAGGTTATGGTAACCTTAGTGGTGATAGATGCATCTTGTGACTTCAGGTAATAATAGCAATGATTGATTCCCACCTGAACCCTGGAGGTGTAATCTAGCAGGATGGAAGAGATAAAGTGGCAGCCAGTGTCTGAGAGATACACAGAGAGGCAGATTCTATCCAACAGTGCTGTTTATCATCCTGCAGACAACAGCGTCTTGTCAGAATTTATGATGTTTCCCCTCGTCTCTAATTCATCATTCATTAACTACTCTTTTCTCCCCAAAATCCATCTCTATTTGTTAGTTTTATCAGTAAGGTTAGGTTGAAAAATACCTCTGTGTTAGTTTTTGATTCCACAGGAAGATAAATGTGATTTTGGACAGCAAGTGTGTCACATCAGTCAGATCTGATTTGATAATCAAAGCAAAATTCTACCGACAGTCATGGAGCTTATTATTGTTTTGAAGCTGAAGTGGATATCAGGTTGATTTAAAAAAAAAAAAAGACTTATTTCACGTAGATCAATGCAAATAATAGTGCAGCTCTTTGATTTAATTGCAAATTCTTCTATTGCTATAATTGCGCAAAATGCTGGTATTGAGATAAAACAAAAATCTAATCATAAAGCTGGGTTCTGGGCACGTTTTGCATTCTGTTACCTTGTCCTTTCTGTGCAGCTGAAATGATTCCAACTCGTGAATTTTTCCATCATTATGTAAACAAATAACCAGAATCAGAGAGAATATGATCAGCATATTTTTATGCCCGTATTTGCATTATGGTGTTTGTGTTGGAGCACTAATGAAGCTCAAAGACAAGTGGAGTCCTAGATAATTATTATTTTTTTTAAACCCCACACCTTTCCTGTTGCAGAGCTGCACTAGATGGCACATCTATTATTCCATTAGCAGGTAATTAATGACTCTCATTTGTGTAACTGTTATTAAGCCCTTTGAAAGATTGTTTGTGTTCAGATGAAATGAAACACATCCCAGAAGCCATCCATTGTGGCGGATAGATTAAAAGAGCAATAAGGCTCTTTGAAAAATGATATTTTATCAACGGTAATTTTTCACCGTACCTCAGGGGCAGCGATGACAGGAAAACACTGTAGTCCTCCTTCATGTTGATATCCTTTTTTTAGTCAAACTACCAGGGGAGTACACTAAGTGTGATTTATTCATCCCTTGACCAGTAAAAGGTGTCAGCCAGGTGAAAATGGATGCTGGGAGAGTATTGACAGGAGAAATAGCAGTGCAGTTGTCCTGCTCTGTCAGAGAATATAGAGGAGAAGGGGGGGGGACGTGTCCTATAGATGTCTAGTTCACATCTGTCTGACTCGCTTACAGTGTGCCTTAAAAAACATCCCCCTTTTATGTGGAATTTTACTCCTTTGTTTGCTGTTAAAGAATAATATAATAAAGGGCATTTTATACACGGCTTTTTATATGAGATGCCTATATGGTAATAGAATTTCTTATACTTTATTTTTGAGCTTTCCTTACTTGTTTCCTGGAATGCACTGGATAAATCTCAGACGGGAATCTGATTTCCCACATGAGCAGATCAAATTGTCCCTTTGTTCATGGTTTCTATCTGCCAGTGTAAAAAGATCATGATTTCTTTTTTCTTTTTCTTTTTTCCCTTTTTTTTATACTTCTTTTTACATTGAGGAATAGGAGGATGGGGGAATCAAAAGCAGTGTGTCTTGTGAACAAACACCCAGCCTTTCCTTTACGAAGAAGCTGTGCAACACGGGCACTGGCATTCCACAACTCCAGCTGGAAAGGCACAGAGCATCTCCTTGGGATTTATATTTAGCATTTGCTATGCTACTTATAAAATATTTCATAAATAATGTGAATATATTAGACAGGGAGAGAACTGTCGCCAGTCATTCCATATGCACTGCCATAGCAACAAGATGTTCCGCCTTTATCTGTTTAGGGCCCATGATTCTTAAACTGTTCATTGCCCACGTTTCCTTTTTTAATCAGAGTGTGTTTGGGATCCCCTGCAGCAGGGATCTAGATAAAAGGATTAACTCTGCCTCTACTAGTTAACCACATTTAGACTTTGCCAGGCAGGCCCTCCAAATGAAAATAGATGGATTTCAAATGCCTACATCAATGTGGTTTGATTGTGTGTCGTCAAATATCAAGTACCACAGTATTTATCAGTTTATTAATTATTATTGTTGCAATAATTGCAGCACACATTAAAAATTTAGGAAGCTATGTGTTATTCATATAAAAATTAATTAAGACTATGTAATAATTTTAATACATTTTTTCACCTTCACATATTTATTTTAAATGTGTTTATTTGTGTATTAATAATCGGCTCAACTCTCTAAAATAAACATGTTGGATGTTTTTAACAGTAAGCTGCCTGCCATTTTTTTCTGTGACAGAAAAAATAGTTACTTTTTGTCCTTTTTCTGCTGTACATTTTTATAAGAACGAAAAAAAGATGAAGATGTCTACTTTGCCTGAAGCATTTAATGCACCAGTTGTTAAAATATTAGACTGGTGCAGCTTAGAAACACAGAAAGCCTTGGCCGAGGTGCTGGATGGCAGACGATAGAAATCTTTAGCAGAGGACATCCACATGTATTCATTACTGGTTTTGATCCAGGAGGCCTTGTTGGAATCTGACGGCATAATGCCGGTCACTGCTGCACTGCCGGTTGGGTAACACAGTGTAGCAGGAAAGAACTGGCTCCTTTGTCACTGCTGTTAGCATTAGCCAGAGATTTGCATATATTTCTCTTGGAAGCATTAAAGGAATACAAAAAAGACTAATTCACTATTGAAAGTCTCCCTTGCAAGATTAAAAGAGTCCCATTAGAAATATATCACTGCTCATGTAGTTTTTATTTCATTTTTCTGTCCCCTTTTCTTTTGTTAGAGGCTGTGATTATTTGCCAGGTTGGCAGAAAAAAAAATAAAAAGAAATGATGAAAAAAAAAAAAAAACAGCTGCCATCTTTTCTAATGCCACTTTGTTTTAAAATACATTTGCTTTTCATGGCATCAAGTTCCTCAGGTCATATTACAGAAAGTTGCGTTAATTTTACAAAGGAGAATGTGTATTTTTTTCCCACACTAAAAATGAGTGAATTGAATTGTCATTTTAAGGTTATGACAAACTACATTGTTATTTCAGCTGGAAAACAACTGTTTAACAGAAAACATTAAAAACTCTAATATAATTCAAGTTCTTCTGCCTATCTAAAATATTTTATTAATATTTTGCCTTATAATTTCAGTATATTCTGATGAGTTTCGTACTGTAGCTCCCACTTGCCACTGCCCCAAAACTAGTGTGTCATACAGACATCTGAATGAGAACATGTGAACAGCACTTCCAGAAGGAGTGCCCACAATGCTTATCACTCTGACCTGAATTCTGTGACGACAGACAATTTTGCAAACAGCTGGGGATCAATCAAAGCCCACTTGAAATATGCCACCTGCCACTTTTACATTAGGAAGCATGCTGTTCAAAATGGAACATTTTCACTTGTATTTGTGATTATTTTACAGGCAAAGTTGGTCTCCTCATGGGGCCTCAAGTGCCAAATGATTTATTCCTCCCCCCATTGCCACCTCCACTCTCCAGAGCTGTGGTAAAAGGGTGGAGGGAAGGGGTAAGATTTACTTTAAGTTGTCTCTAAGCCTGGGGATGCAGTCAACAAGGGACGGATAGATATAGTATTTGTATTAAAGCTAAAATCCTGCACCCACCACTTACTGCAGAACCCGCCCCACCACGGCATGTTGTCTGCAGAGTGCGCATCAGTGAGTTGCATGAATTTATGATACCATTAGTTTAGACACTTTTAAGACAAAGTGGATAAAGTGGATGCAATATTAATATTACAGATGTCCCCAGGGGTAAAAACCCTTCTTCTAGCTGTTAGTGGATCTTGCGGCCCTGGTCCGGCTCCTCTCAGGTACAGGTGGCTCCCTTACCTGTCCCCAAATTTAACTAGGAGTCACTCCTCTCCCAGCAGGTGTCAGTGTTACTACTGCAGACACAAGGAGTCACTTGCAGTTGCATACATCTCTGGAGCATTGTTATGTCCTCAAAGTGCACATTAGACACATGTTGGTGATTATTCTGAACAAAAACCCAGATAATCAATCAGATGATGTTGTAATGTACTAAAACATGCATATTACTTTGTTCAGAAATATGGGTTTTTCAACAATAAGGCTTCCTATTTGCAGATATTTTCTATTGCAATCAACAGAAGTTTGTTTTTTCCCCCTATTGTGGAGTCATTTCACTTTTTGCAGATCTCAAGGGTAGACTGCAAATTCCAATTCGGAAGAATACCAAAAGAGAGCAAAGAGCCTCAAAATTTCACAATAGTGCTCATTACATGTCTGTGGTTGTACTCAAACTTCTCGTTACACTCAAAGAAAATAAGGCAAACATTTCCTCTGGACCACATGGTTCTTTTTGGGCCTGGTCAATCATGTAGAAAGTTGTTCCCAGACAACCAAAATGTGGTAGGGTAAGAATGAGTGGAACGCAAGGATAACCACAGGATGAAACAGATGTGTTGGCTGTAGTGTTAATGTGAGTTGTTTTAGCCAGACTCTTAACTATCCTGAACACAGTGAGCTTGGTCTTCCCCCATCTGGTGTGTAGTGTGTCAGTCCTCCAGAGTAATGTTCGACACGAGGTCAGCAGAACACCGCAGACTCGCTACATATGCTTCACAAACTGTTGCTGTTGGTCAGGAGGACATACATTATAATCCAGATTAAACCGGATAATTAGCTTTTTGTGAGCCATTAATTTTGTCAGGTGAAGGGGCAGAGGGGGAATAAATAATGTGGCTGTGTCTCGTGACATGCTCGTAAAAAACGGGCATCTTTCCAATTGCTCATTTCAACTCTTCTAAATTGGCCTCATTGTAGATGAAATATTAAATGGCCAGACCGGCTATTAATGCTGACTTTTATGGATTGGATGCTGTTGTACTTAATATACTGGTTCAGTTGTCCCTTTTACTCCTCGGCAGTGTCCTGTCTGCCTGTGATGTATTGCACAAGGAGCAAACCCACTGGTACACAATGGGGTTTCAACCCATGAGAAGCGCTGGCACTGGTCCAGACTGGGAGTGAGAGTTTCCGAGGAAGTGTTGTCTCGAGCTTGTTTGTCGTCTTGTAGCTTTGCCGTTAATAGGAAGTGTTTATGGTGGCATTACCTTTTGACATATGTTTCAGTTCTGCTTTGTATCAACAAAGAGACACCAAGCCAAAAAAAAAAAAAAGGAAAAAAATCCCCACAAAGCATTTTTAGTACTTTATTATATATTTATGACATATGGAATAGTAAGCACATTTACATGCAGTCTAGATGTATGTGAATTCAGCTTTATTGTCTGAAGTAATAATGCAAATTTACAGTCACTGAATTATTTCAATTACCTGTAAATGTTATATTTCATAAAACACCTAATTATTTGAGGGTTTAGTTGTTATTGTAATTTGCTATATAATTTTGTTTTACAACTAATGGGAAAAAAAATGCAGCCAAATACAGTTTTTTTTTTTGTGTCACCCCAAGAAATGCTTTTTTAAATTTCAACAATGCGTATATTCATAACCTGAATACATTATAGCATTCAGTAAAGTTTCTGCAAGAAAAAATAGAAGTTATTACATGAAGAAAATACACACTGGAGTTAAATATTTTTACCTTTTCTCGTGAACTGATTGAGACAATGTGACTTATTCGTGATAGATTAAGTGTAGCTGGGACTCAGCATGTAATCGTTGCACCAGGTCAAAGGGGATTACTGATGTGTGTACATAGGAATAAAAGGAGGAAAACAAAATAATTCCAACTTTATGGATGGCAGTGTATGATGCTTTTTATTAACAGAGAAAATATACAAATTAGATAAATGTTTTTGGAAAGTTTTTCACCCAATAAACTACTATATTATGTTTCAAGTTTTTTGTATTTTTTTTATTGTGTTTTCAGAAAAATACAAAAGAGAAAAGAAAGACAGCAGGGTTAGGCAGTTACATTATGAATAAACATACACACAAAAAAGGTCACAGTTTGTGGATTTAACATGAATAACAGTGTTTGCCCACCGCACCTCAACATTATAGACCTTAACTAAGGCATTGCATTTATCATTTAGTAAGCAGTGGGGTCACCGCCAGTAAGTCATTTTATTAATAAAAAAAAAAACTAAACTATAAGGCAAACCTGTCATATAAGAACAACCCCCCTCCTTCTCTATCTCAAACAAACACACAAACAAACTAAACAAACACCAAATCTGTGTTAGTTTTCAAAGATTTTAAAAGGCTGAGTCTTAAGTTGTGCCTTTCAGTAAATCCATATTTTTTTTTAATGTCATTCACTATATGTGATATTTTATTAAATGTAAAATGTCACAGACAACACGAGCCGACATTCTTCATGTCTGTGGAAGTAAATATTACACGGAAAGACAACCCTGAAACTACTATATATACACACAACACGGTACAAATTATGTTTGGCTCAAAAAGGAAAAAGACAGGTCAGCTATAATTCCATGGTGCTACGGTGGAAGAATTATAGCCGTACCCGAGTGCATGCAGCCGGGACTCTCCTAGAGAAGGACGTCCCCCTCAGCATCATCCATAGTGGGGGAGGATGTGGCTGTTTTCTGCCTCGAAGGAAGATGTTGGCCAGGGACCATAATGCCTGGAGCCGCTAGCAAAGCCCCCTAAAATATTCATCACATAACTTTTTCTCTGTGACTATATGTTTTTAGCAGATGGTAATATTTTTGAGTGGAGAACAAAGTTGTAAAAGGAATATGATTTCACTTGTTGCCATGGGAACAGAGATGGATGAAGATGTTTCATGGTTCACTGGTTGCCTCGTCTCTGCTTGTGTGTGTGTGTGTGTGTGTCTGAGAGAATCTGCAGTTGTTTCAGTTTGTCTTTACGTGTATATGTGTATGTGCATGCATTCATACATTCACAAAAGAAAGTGTTTTATATAACTATTGAATTTGTAATTAAGAAGCAGATTCAGTTGTCATTTAATTTCTCTGTAAGATCTTATGTAAAGTTGTTCAGTGAAAGGTCAGTGCAGTGGCAAGAGAGGATCATTTCCTAATACAGCATTACAAGAAGTATCAGGCTGGTATTATGGAAATAATATAGGCTCGTGTCAAAGACTCTATTCAGAGCATGATTTATTTTGCTCTGTGATGGGGAAGTGGTGCTCATTTCACAGTGTATTAGGTGACTGTCTAAATAGTGATGATTCAGTAGCATGGGCACTCATTTTCACGACACATGAAAGGGAGGATCTGTCGATAAACGCAACAATAACAGCAGTCCAAGTTATCTTTTGCCATTTTTTAGCTGCATTTCAAAATGATGTTCTCCCATTCCAGACGAGCTAATTAGATTGTGTGAGTTGCATGATATGGGGTCCTAAACATAAAAGCCTTGCTGGGGAGATGAGCAACGGTTGCCTGTACCCCAGACAGCGCTGATAGTAGAGCCACTCCTTTAATTCCACCCTCAAAAATCAGATCCTAATTGGGTGTCTGATTTTAGTAACTTGTTCAGCAATTTAAGAAAATTGCTTTTTGAAATGTAACAATTTCAGTGATCTTAAGCGTCTCATTTCTCATTCTGTGCACTCCACAGAGGATTGTCTCTTTGCAGGCCTCATCAGGCAGTAATTTAAAGGTCCTCCTTCGTCTGTAAACCACTGATCCCATAGAATATATCATGCAGTTCATTTGGGAGCATGAAAGACTGTTTTTAAGCACATCAGGAGGCAAAAAGAAGAAAGCAGAGACATATATTGTGGTATAAACCTATTGGTATATTGGGTTTTGTTGATGTTCTCTTACTTTAGTTCCCTCTGTTAATAGTAACCACACAGGCACACATGGAAAAAAAATGTATGCATGTGCAGGCACAGATATGCACAGACATAAACCCATTATGATTTATTAAATCTAACTTGGCAGCATGGAGCGCTAAGACACCAGGTGAAGAATGTAGTTATTAGAGGAGGCACCTGCAGACTGAGCATGGAGCCTTTTATTTTGTTCCTGTGACAAAGAGGAAGACAAAATTTCCACAGAGGCATGTATGAGTGGTGAAGTGTAGCTTAATGGGATGGTTTTATTCATCAAGCGAGGTCTGTGCACTCGTCCACTGCGAAGCTGCCTTGAGGGACAGTGAGTGATTCCGACCACTCAGCCTCATTATGGAATGATATTAATATTTAAGGGGATGGAATTGAGGAATAAAGAGGGTAATTGATAGCATCAAAATGGAAGTGTTTGAACCCTGTTACATTATTAAGACATTTCTAATAGTTCTGCCACAATATGTTCCAAAAATTCTGCAAAAAAACAATTCTCCTTTTTTTTTTAAGTGATAAAAATGGTTGAGTAGAAAGCTAACCTTTGAACTTAGTTGTGAATGGCATACACAGTCACAGACAAGAATGATAGACGTAAATGACTGGCTGATGAATCATTCCAAGCAGAGGAGACTGAGTCACAGCAGCAGCAGCAGCAGCAGCAGGGTTTTCTCCCTTGTTACAGCTAAAGAACCACAGGCCATCCTTTTTTGGCAAAAGAATGAGGGAGAAAACAGAGCAGTCCTATTTGTTTTCATTTCCTGTTTATTTTAATCAAGATCACCAAATGCATGGGGTTATCTAGATTAAGTACCCACACTAGGGACAGTAACCTTTAAAGTCTTCAATGTGTGGGTGTGCATGTACGTGGTGTGTGTTAATCACCTGATTAGACTGTATGGAGGGAAAGTGACATGTAAGCATAAATAAGTCTGCAGGCGAGTAGACTGTGAATGATAATGATGTGCAGGAGTTCTACTTAGCATAACATAAGGGACTGCTGCTTGCGCTCATGGCATTCTTTAGAACATAGTCAGTGGACTTTGTTACAGAGTAGCACTAATTAGGCTTTACCACGTTTAGCCAGCGGCTCTACAAAACCACCATTGTGGCTCATTTCTGGATCTTATGCTTGAATTAGCCTCAGCATTGCATCAGCCAGTGCTGGGGCTGAATGCTAACTTATACTGTTAGGCTACCTGTTATGAGAGCAGCATATGGAGATACAGCCGCGCAGATGCACACAGCCTGTTATTTGATTGTTACCTAGAGATTGATAATCATACAACAAAGGCATCAGGATGTTGTTCAGGCTGTTTAATGAAAAGACTTCCAATAAATACTTTTTAGTTAGAGCAGAAAAATGCCAGTACACAGACAGATTGCTAACAGATGCCAGTGCACCTGTAGCTTCTAATCGAGTTCATTTTCTGTTTTTGGAGGAAAGAGAGGTGGAAGCCATGCAGTATTCAATTAGTTCAGATAATGTTACCAAATTGTTAAATATAATTATACTTTTTGCCGCAGTTATGATGCACAAGAATCTATTTGACCTAAAACTTTGTGATCTGGGCTCATATGAGAATTATTAGCAACCAGAGGCAGCAAGTTTCCAAACAAATATTTTTCTTCCACATATCAAGTGAATAAAAATATTTATTCTGCCCTATAGTCCTTTAATCTAATTGTGTATTGCAGCCATATGTGAATGTGTTCATTCAATATTCTTAATGATTCCCAGATAAACTGTTACACATATTCAAACTGTTACTTTATTGCTGTTATTAGTATTAGTACTTTGGTTAAGCTCATCTCATTAAGCTCTGTCAGAAAGTGACTACATGCTAATAAGATCTCATTACTGAAAGGCGTGGGCAAGAAAATATTATTTTTCTACTCTTAAAACATGTAAAAAGTAAATAAATAAATAAACAACACGAAATGTCATGAACTGATGTAGGGTTGCCTTTTTGTGCTGCTAATAGAAACAGTGGTAATGAAAAAGAATATAGTAACAATCAAAAGGCTGTGTTAAATGAGGGATGTGTGATTAAGCAGCAGGGCCTCAGAATACTAAGAGGTGGTGTCTATTGCCTGAAAAGAAAAAGAAGGGGAAAAAAAACACCTTAATGCACTGACTGCAGCCAGTGAATTTTTCTTGCAGAGTGCCTGTGTTGGTATAAATAGATAGCCAATTTGTAAAATCGTCCGCCTGAACATAAGCATCTTGGGCCACTCTAATTGGTCAATTTCCCGCCTGTATTGAGTGCCTAGATTGATTTATTGCCTTTTTTAAAAGGCCGTAGGGACCCACAGAACAGCTGTGCCAGCCGTCCGTGCCGGAACTGTTATGAAAACAAGGGGCTGAGTGCTGAGCGTCGGACAGCAGTCACGGCAGCAAACGGCGAGTAGAATGGAGCAGAGCGGCATGGCAGACAGCTGGCAAAGACAGCGTCTGCTGTCTGGCACCACTGGAGATGCAGGATTTATTTCAGCAAACACTGCTGAGTGGAGAAGCCCTGCCCTGGTGGAGATCTCACACAAACACACAATGAGGAATTTACTTGATTGCTGCAATGTCTTAATCATATGAGAGCCTGTGTGATGGGAGCCAGAGAATAGATGTTTTTTATGTCATGATATCCCCTATCCACTTGACACGGAGAGGGCTCAGAGAGAGCGGATTTGAGTGTTCTGTCTCTCGGGGCTTGAATGATAGCTCCCCATCCTGAGCATATCTTGGCTGAATCTGCCTGTTTGTGAGCAATCACTGTGATTTACTCTCCTGTCCTGTATCAACAATTCCATCACACATGCAATTTGGAATATATATATTCAACTACTTTTGCACATGTAACACGTTTCATCTTTGCTGCTTGGTTTACGGGTTTCTACCCAGTGTCCTTTCAAGTAATGTTTGAGACTAGAAGCATTTGAAAGATCTCATTCTGAAAGGGTTTATGTGTGACTTCCAGGGAAACCTATTACCTGAGTGTGCTCAGTACAGAGAATGCTTGAATGACTATGTAAGTGTACGAAGCATCTGCTCTGTGTAAATCAGAAAAATTCCTCCTTAAATAAAAACACATGCCTGTATTTCCTTTTGCCACAACACATTTTTCCATGTGACTGTTTTCCCGCTTTTTGATTACATTAGTGAAAACTGATTCCCAGTGGATGGCATACATCATTGTGATACTCATACACTATTTCAACATGTGTTTGTTTAAACCACATAAAGCCACAACTAGGATGATTACAAATAGCCATTATTGTCTGGTTAGGAAACATTGTACCGTTCTGTGAAGCGTAATCCACTTCATGTTCAAGCATCTACTTTAAGCATCCTAGCCCAGCCATTGACTCTGGTTCTCTTGTGAAATGTGAGTGCAGATAGCTAAGTGTCTCCTTTTTGAACTGTGATTCTTAGAAATTCCTGTATTTAGCACTGGGGATTGGGAGCCTGAGTCTTCCACAGGCATATGAATGCACATTTCGTGAGTCCTCCACTAAAGGCAAGAGACCAAGAGAGCGTGTGCGAAGGAGAGAATGAAAGAAGGAGAAGGAGAGAGAGAGAGTAATCGCACAGTCTTCATCTAGTACTTAACTTTAGGAAATATGAGTCTGGTTGAAGATGAAAGCGACTTAATCTCAAATGCCTCTCTCCTCCTCCTCCTCCTCTACTCTTTCTCTGTCTGTCTTTCTCACTGCCTGCTGTCCATTGGGACTGGCCCATTCCTGCACATTGGAGTGCATTATGTAATCCCCTCCAAGTCTCCACACCCTGCAGTAATGGTTTAATTAGTGGAGGGAAAGTAGACATCATGGCATCCCACCTGCCATCATTTCTGAGTGATTTCAGCACCAGACACCTCTCAATTTATCACTTATCGTCTTTGTCCTTTGATAAACATCATCCGATTGATGTTTTTTTTTATTTTATTTAAATAGAATGAACAAAGCTTGCCTTTTCATTGTCCTGTGTGCAGCTTGTGGCCACAGCCATCATCCTTTTCCTCCAGCAAGCTGTCTTTCCACCCCACCCAGTCCCTAGCCAGCCAGGCAGGCAGTGCGGGCGTGCTCAGTCTGTCAACACCTCCACACCACTCACAGTGTTTGAATGGTAACAGGAGGAACCATACAGACTTGCCAGAACAGGCCTCAGAAGCAGGGGGTTAATAGCAGCCAGAGTATGATGTAAGCTGGTCTGCCACACATAAGCCTTTCACGAGCAGACGGTGTTTTAATAGATATTGAGTCCCACTCCAGCTCTGTGGATAGTAAACATTTTGAAATTGTTAAGTAAGGATGTTTATACTGTGAAACACTGTGAAGGTTTACATTAGACACTGAGGGATTTGTGTTATTATATGAGGAAACACAAGCCTCCATTTGTGTTATGGTGGTTTATACCGCTAAGTAGCATGTATTGTGTGCAAAAGAATTATTAGATGGTTGATATTTCATTTTCAAATAGTTTCACTTAATCTGTGTTTTTCTGTTGTATTAAATATGTTGAGGTTCATTTGTCAGAAGTGGTACAAGTGACCTTAAAATGTAGGCCATCACAATTGTTGAAAATGAATCTAAAAATTAAATTTTTTCCTCCCCCCGTTTTTTCAGATAGGTGCAAAATGGAGTATAGACAATTGGTGGGTGATAGTACAAAGAAGCTTTCAAAATTACTTTATTAAGCCTTTTCATATGTTTTAGCCAAAATGGATGGAAAATGTAGTTTTTTCATCAGTGTTTTTTGTTTTAATTTCAAACACATTTCGCTCAAATATTGCAGGAACAATGTTAAAAATAGCTTGAGATGGTTGCCATGGCGACTCACCTGGCCCATGACTTTATCACAATGAATTGCGATCATTTCACACTCATGTCATCTCCATCTTTCCTGTCACTGTCTCTACTGTACACCATTTCCAATAAAGGCAAACATGGAGAGAGAAAAAAAGGCTTGACATGACTACAAGTTGCAGCATATGTTTGAAACTTGGCAAGTCTCAGGCAGAACCCAGAAAACTGAAGAAAGGTCAAACCTTATGTTGGCTGTGGGTTCTTGCTGTTACAAATTAGCCAGTTTGGTGGTCTATTAATCAGCTGATTGAAGATTATTCGCTGTTGAACAACACATTCATCATTGAAGAGCATATTTGTCATTGTGCCAAGACAAAGCCACAACTAATAATACTTGTAACAGAGTGTTGAGTACGGTACATTTCTATGTAAACAACCATCCTCATATTCATTAATTTGCAAGTTTATCACTCAACAATCACTCTTACCATCCACTGTATGTTAAAATTATATATTTTCAATGAATAATACTAATAGGTCTGCCATCACTTCTTTTTTTTAATTTAAATTTTATTTTTATGTTTTCAAAAAGATGTTATTAATGGACTTTTTTCTGTTTATTTCCTTCTGTGATAATGAATAAGGCAGTATACTTTTTCAGGGATAGAATATAATCTTTTATATGATAGTTAGGCTTGTAGGATGAAGTCCAGAACACATTGTTGTCAATAAAGTTGGAAAGAAATATTCTTACTTCTTGTCAAGGAATTACTAGGGCTGTCAAAATGAACACATTAACTTTAGATTAATCCATCATCGTGATTAATCTGATTAAAAAGTTTGATGCAATTAAATGGAACCGTTGTTTACTGTTGTTTTGGTGAAACTGTTGAAGGTGTTGAATAAACTTGTTAATTGCATATATATTTATGTTTTGCATATATTTTAGATATTTTGTCACATTTTTGTATGTTTTTTTCCCTGTATTTTAGAAGAGTTTTTGAATATGCTTTAAATTTTTCACTTTTTTTGGGGGGGGGCTTGTCTCATCTCATCTCATTATCTGAACCCGCTTCATCCTCACTCGGGTCACGGAGGTCACATGGAGCCTATCCCAGCCATATAGGGCGAAGGCGGGGTACACCCTGGACAATTCGCAATTCATCGCAGGGCTGAACATATATAGACAAACAACACTCTCACATTCACACCTATGGACAATTTGGATTAATCA
>JAPTYR010008960.1:0-14174 GCA_029814505.1 Siphamia roseigaster | reverse complement strand
ACATGTAAACTCCACACAGAAAGGTGTGAGTTCAATTCCAACACCACTGACTGGTGCTGGACTTGAACCCACGACCTCCTTGCTGTGAGGCATGAGTGCTAACCACTGCACCACCGTGCCAAAATGGGAATATAAAAAAAAATAAAAATTCACACCCATCGTCACTGGATATTTGCCACGGGATTAAAATGAGTAAGTGCAGTGTATGATCAGCTGCTCAGTCTTCCTCAGGCTTCTCCTCCACATGTTATAATGCCTTCTATGCATATCCCTTCATTACCCAGAGCTATTTTTACTCTGCTTTGTTGTGACAAATTTGAGAGAGTCTGTGTACTACTTTGCACATTTTATATTCCCTATGGATTTGGTGAGAACATACTATAAGCGTTTGGGGCTGACAGAGCTAGGAGGGGAACACAGAGAATGTTTAAAAAAAAAAAAATCATCTCCGAGAGGGAAAACGGATAGATGGATACGCAGCTGTCTTATTTTCTGCAGTCCCTGACCATCCTCATCCTGATCTCTGCACTGCAGTTAATTACGGCTTTGTGTACAACCGCAAATGTCTCTTATAATAAGTGACTGGCTGGCTGGCTGCCACCCCTACACCCATTCCAACTCCCCCGTCCTCTCAGCTGACTCCACCCATCTCCAAGCTTCTATCCATTAAATGCCTATCACCTTAACGGCCTCAGGGAAAGACAGAAGGCAGCCGCCACCCAATCCCACCAATTTGGTCCAATAGAACCTCATCAATGTGCAAAACCATCCCTGTCTAGTCTACACATAGACACAATGGTGCTGAGGCACATGCACACCCACAGAAGGAGAAGCGTATGTAAATAAATGTTGAAATACACACCCTTTAAAAAGGCCAACTATCACACACAAAGGTCACTTCATTGACATATTTCATAAGTTCGTATATACATATGTGCAGACTCTTGTGTGCTGCAGTTCTATATCCAGCTCTGTCATATTAAGCTCTGTGATTGCTTGTCATGCAGTCTTCTATTCATGGCCTCCCGCCCCCCTCCACCCCGCCCCACTCATGCCCGCCTCCAAAATTGGCTCTAAACCCACATGTCACTTTTGATTTGACCTGGCAGACCCTGAAACAATAACTTCATCAGGCCCTGTTAGAGTCTCATCCTGAGCAGACAGCTACAAAAACAAACACTGATTTCCCGTCATCTAGTCTGGAGGGCACCTTTCGTCTTCTTCCCTCTGTGTCTCGCTACGATGCATAAGTGGCCGGCGCAGCACTCTCCTGCACTTGAGGCTCGTCTTCTTGCACTTTTCGTTCAAGAGGAGAACATCATTCCAAGTTATACAAGCAATGGAGGATAAAATAAAATGGGTCACTGTGCGGATGCTTGGACACTTTATGAAATACGTTACAATACCCAAATGCATGTGGCTTTGGAGGTATTACTAATCCTCTACTATGCATCATAGTCATAAGCTGCTTGTCAATACGGATCACTTCTGATTGTGTCACTGGCTCAGGGTGTAACTCTGACACCATTATACGTTCAAATCGTGATGTAAACTGCCCCGTCTGAACACATCTTCTCACTCTCACTCAAGTTGCCGCTAACACACAGGGGAGAGTCAGGTGTTGTTTAGTAAACCAAGACCAGCAATGATGATGTGTCTTTACCTTCTTCACTTTCCATGGTTCAATTGGAAAGAGGGGCCAAAAGTGCTGCTTGCTTGAAAATGGAGACCCTCTGGGCTGATGTGTGTGGGTGTGTACTGTATATACTGTACATGTCCTCTTACCAAGGACAATGAAACACTGAGGCAGGGGGCTAAGAGGTGGGTAGAGACGATGTGTGTGTTCTTGAGTGTGAGACTGCCGGTTTTTGATCCAGTTGTCAAGTTTCTTTCTATATGTATACAAACACGGTTATCCTTCTGTATTTTCTTTGCTGATGTCCGCAAATTAACCATCAGACCCCACATGCTTTTGGATTCCTTTGGGTTGCTACAGTATATTACTCTCACAGACAACATGCTTAGTGATGAGATAATAGAGTGAGACTCAGCTATTATGTCAACAGTGCATATGCTAGACATTAAGTCTCATCATTATGAAGTTAGGGAATGGGAACTGGGTCCCTTGTGGGCCCCTGATGGACCTAATGATCTGTTAATGGGATGACACGTGTAATGGGCTATCTCAGTGGAATAGATTTATCTTTTATAGACACTTCTGTAGAAAAAAAAAAAGTACATATCCACATATATTGAACATGTGCTTTTACGCCCCCACACCAACAAACCCACATGCGTGTTCATTAATAGACATTATTTGGCTGATACTTCACCCACCTGGGTGTCACACATATGTTGGAACAAGTGTCTCCATATAGACAGAGAGTAAATCATAATTACTGTGATGAAGTAGCCTCTCAGCTCTCCTAATTGAAAACAAATGGGACCCTGGGCCTGTCCCCAATGTCTCTGTGCTGATGAGTAGGTGGCGGTCGTCTCTGGCTTGGAGTCCTACAGAGAAAACAATAGCAGCATTCAAAAGATCCATTCTTCATCATTAAATGCAATTATAGTAGCATTTACTGGAGCCTGTGTCAATAAATGACAGAAATGCACGAACATATGCAGCTGGAGTCTCTCATACCTGTATGAGTAACTCATCTGCATATGTGCATCTATCCACACACAGAAGCACACTCCCATCTGTCCACAGTGGGCTCTTATGTCAGAGGTCGGTAGCCTCCCTCCTCTTGGGAGTCTAAGTTTCGCTCTCAAATGCACACATCAGTGTAGTATTCCTTTTACAAACAAACACACTCCTCCTTTCCTTACAGGGATTGATTAATCCATAAAAAAGCTCTTTGGCTTCTTGTCCTTCTCCTCTAAGTAATTACCTCATCAAGTCTGTTTTTAACCCACTTCTTTCCTACAGTATCCCACAACAATACTCCCATCCTCACTCTACTCTCCCTCTTCTCATACACAGGGATGGATTGTTGGGGGGGTCAGCATTTTCATAAGTCCAGTTATGATAGGATGTCCCACAGGAGAGCTGAAATACAAATATGGGTGAGAAAAAAAAAGAAAGTGTATGATAAATAAAGCCAAACTGACATCAGCTGAGAAAATACAGGGAGAAAAACTACACCTGTCAGACCCCCTCCCCTCCACCAGGTAACACATTAGTATTGGACCCTGGTTAAATGGTCAACCCTACCCCCACATCATCCATCTATCCATCCAGATGAATGGTAATGACCACTGAGGACAGCCCCTGCTGAATTAAACATTTCCTTCCATCGAGGATCTTATTTTCCCCCCTTTGGAATTCAGAGCTGGGTGACATTTTTCCCACTGGCAGAGGTACTTTATCATTGTGCAGCTCAGGTGCATTGGAGGTCAAAGACACAGACCCAGCACTGTTCTAATATATTCCATCCCAGGGCAAATGAGATGCATTTTGCTGTGAACCTTCAGTCTCAGGGTCAAGCTGCAACTGCCCCTGCAATCTATTCATCTGCCACATTCAGGCTGCTTTTCTGAGAAAGTGACACGCACCCAGCTCCATAATGGCTAAACCTGCAGCAAGCCAGGGTCCAATCTCCCTAAAGTGTTACCAGGAAATCCCCTGTGATTGAAACAGTCTTGCTGTCTCCCGTTTCACACTATACTTGTTTATTATTTTGTGTTTCATGTTCAAAATCACCATGAGATCACAACTGATTTGTATTCTCTGCTCTTCTTTTCTTTTCCTATCTTTCCATGGTTTCTCTTTGTCTCCCTCTCCTTCACTACTTTCTCTTCTGCATTTTCTGTCTTCCTCATCTTCTTCGCTTGCATATTAGGTCGCCAATTGACCATCTTCAACAGCCAGGCGTTCATCAAAATCGGTGGCGGTGGAGAAAAGGGGCGTCACTTCCAAGGCCAGATCTCAGGCTTGTACTACAACGGCCTGCAGGTTCTCAAACTGGCAGCTGAGGGTGACCCCAATGTCCAGACCCACGGCAATCTAAGGCTGGTGGGCGATGTGCCCTCGGTGCTCACTACTGACACTACCTCCACCACCCCATTGGCTGACATGTCCACCACAATCATGGAGACAACAACAACTATGGCCACAACCACGACCCGCAAACAGCGCTCGCCCACCATGAGGGACAGCGTCACACAGGTGAGGAATAATGAACAAGTGATCCAGGCTTCAGACAAAATCCAAGCTGAGAAGCAACAATAATCAAATCTCACTAAAGTAACCTGGGTTTTCAAAGATGTGCGATGTTCCAGTCTAACACAAAAGTAATAAATATCTCTGCACACACACTTGAAATTACTTTACTGGGCAGTCCCAAGGTGCTGAGCAGCATTTGAAAGGAAAACCAGGTGGTTTTAAAGTCATGCATCAGCTGCAAGGTTGTGATCATGTCCTTAGAATGGTGTTTTCGGAAACTGCGTCCTCGTTAGCGCTCAGCCACATTTATGTGTACAACAAGCTTCAGCCTGAGACAGAGTCACATGACTTTTTTGTGAGGCCCGTCGTATTTGACCAGTCAACTGTGTGGCTTTGATTTTCTCTAAGAAAACATGACTGACTAAATCCCATATATGGTAACTGAAAGCTGGAAATTACTCTGCATTTAGACAGATGACTGATGGGGAGTAATATACAGGAACTGAGGAGGCAGTAAATATGTATTTATGCATATATATTTATGTCTTCTTATACGCATGTGGAAGGCCATGATTTGTGGTTTGACCACCCATCAGTAGCACTCTAAACAACACTTAGAACAGTAGGGAAGCATTGTTGCCTACACACTAGAACTGGGCTCATAGAGGTTCCTACATGTTAAATTTAAGACTTTTTAAAGGAATAATTTTTTTGCTAAACCCACTTTTATTAGTCTTTGGTACATTAATGTGACTATTTGGACCCGAATAATTCATAAAAAATGAATTTGAACCCTCAAGATACTGCAAATCTTTATATTAATTTTGTCAAAATTCAAGTGGATTTCTACAACCTGTTTTAATTCCTTTTTAAATTGTTGCATCTATAACTAGTTACGTCACAACATTTGCCCATACAATACATGAGAAATGTGAAATTTCCCCAAGGTGGGAAGAATAAAGTATTGTATTGTATGCTGATTACCTAAAATGTTAAATTGTTGGTTGTATTAACAAACACAAGTGACTGAATGGGACAGAGCAGCAAGGTCATCCACCTGGAGGGGGCGGGGTGTCAAGTGGCTCATTTGAATTTAAAGAGCCAACGCCATATATCACAGTTCTGATGTCATTACTCAGAAATAGGGTTGGAAATGGACCAGTGGAGTTGAATTGATGAAGAATTCACACCCAAACCTATAATTTACAGTTTATGTAGACCACAGGGAGATGTTTAAAATGCATAATTCCATTTAGAAAAAAGCAAAATATCACTCCATTATGACCTTTTCAAGACAACTTAGAACAGAATTCAATGCCTATTTCATGGCCATACTGGCAAAAAATGTGTGACTCCTGGAATGTAGGAAAGAGTATTAATTTACTTCAGCAGATACTGAATATTGCATACATAATTGACACAGAACTAAACGTTCTTTGATCATTTCTCACCAAAGGCTACAAAGTTATAGTAATTGGTTCCAAATTTCAATAGAAACTGTCAGGAATTAAGTAGACTAAGGTTACTTTCTTTGCAGTTTGGACATTTCCCAGACACATTTCAACATAATGCAATGAACAATTTTATGGCAACAGAACTGTAGACCTACCCTGTCAAACTGAATACCTTGTAAAGGCCTTTCTAAGGTATTGAATGCAGACTTTTGAAGACCCTGTGGGAACCCTGTAGTGGCAGGTGGTACAAGACCAGTGTTTTCATAAAGTCTTATAAAAAGACCTAACACATGCCTCTGGTTTATCATGTTTACAGATGGAAGCTTGTCTTCCATGTTATAACAGGATGCATGTTGTAACTGGAGTGGTTTTGTGAAGTATTTGTTTTAAATGCTGTCAGCTTTCTACTTCAAGCTTCATCTGACTAACAGACTTGGGTGATGTCAAATATCACAAAGGCAAGGTGTCAGTTATCAGCGCATGTTCCTTAAAGTTATGTTCATTAGTGCTATTCATGTCCACAGACGTTTATGTGAAATCAGTCAACAACCCTTTCACACTCCTACCTGACAACCATGATCAGCTCGAGAATATATTTAGATCACCTCACTCTTTGTCCCTTTATCATCGTCTCATTCCGTTTGTAGATTCCCTCCTTTGAAGGTCCTATCGGTCTCATTTGGAGAAAATGCAGCAGAGCCAATTAGAGTGAAGTCAAGGTGACTGTGTTGATTCAAGCCACTTTGTAATAATGCCACAAGAGTCAGAAACAATTGAAAGGTTTGTCTTGCATCAAGTCTTGTTTGTGTCTTGGTGGTGCATTTGAAAACTCTTTTAATGAAGCCCCGTCAGCAGGGAGCCCAGCTGCCAGGTGACCGCAGATATGACAGTGGCTTTGCTTAAAATGTTCCCCTAAGTACTTGCTTTTAGTAATGGTTGACGCTGCCATGTAAATACAAGACCGTAAGAAATTGCGGACTTTGAAAACTGCTCCACAGAAGACGCTCTCTCCAGCGTGTCTAGTTGGCATGATTTGTTTAGATGGGTGGTCTGCGCTTTAGTGTTTGTGTCTTCTCTCTAAACGTGAGCTCAATAGAACCTGACTCTGAAATGTCACATGTAACCATCCACTCTGTTCAATGTCAAATGTTCGGCCTCCAGACTTGGCGGAAACATCTTCTGTTTTCAGCATGTAAGAAGGTTTTATGGCAATGGCCCTGTGATGTGAAATTGGCAGCCACTGACAGCACTGTTTGAAAAATTATCTGGAACCATTTTGGGATACCAAAGGACACAGAGTTATCTGCCTCTCTGCTGTTACAAGCCCTAATGTGTGTTGCATTTGTCTACTGACATTTATGTTCAGCTATAAAAAGACACGGCTCCACCTTTAGAGTGCATTTTATTGCTAAGAATCTGTTTTTCAGCTACTGTGCATGCATTTTAACACTTTTTTTTACTATTATTATGTTGCTGGTAGAACATAGTATATTTTCCCAACTATCTGAAATAGCATTAAGAATGCAGCTGGAGAATGAGCAGACATTACCAATGAGTCAGCTATGCATGTAGTATAATGATCAAAGAGGAAATATTCAGCCCTGCATACAAAAACATAAAAGTATAATTTGGGAACATGGCTGGCTAACATTTACTGATCAATCACACAAATGGTCCCAGGGTTACAGAGCATCTCTTAACGGTGAGATTCATTCTTATTACTGAAACAGTATTGGAGATATTGCAAGCTCATCTGCTCCCACATTATTAAGAGCCAGACTAAAACTGAGAGGCTGAAGCGGAGGAAAAAAAGACTTACTTTAAAATTAAGTTAGACACAGCCGTAGTCAGTGAAATTAAGGAAAAAGTCATGAGCAATTGTGCGTTACATTGATTTTCAAACAGCTGAGAGGCACCAGCCAGGGTATGAAACCTTTTATATTTGCTGTTCTAAACACTTTGTGTCTGGTTTGTGTGTCCTGGGAAAAAGCCTTTGGTGCAGAGGAAGTACTGTTGTTTGTTTTCCTATTCACAGTAGCATTAGTAGGTCGGAATAAACAGAAGAAGAGGGTTATTCAGCATGAGCAGTGGAGCATATCATAGTTGAACAGATGAGGAAAAGTAAGCAACATCATGCAATGTTGAAACTCATACAAACCCCAGTTAATAGCAATCACAGATGGTTACTGTATGGAACTGCCACTACAGTAGGAAGCATGCTGACAGTGTTTTGCAAAATGACATCTTTAAAGCTGCACTGCCACACAAAACCATTTTTATTGTTTTTATATGTCCAGTCCATAGATGGTAAAAAAAAATAAATCTAGGAGCCGGACTTTTTCTGCCGCTAGATGGCAATACCTGTGACCAATCACTCCTGAAGCACCTTTTTCACTTACTCAGTCTACTTAAGTCTAAATTCTTGCTTGTGTTGTACGTCACTTTGGAGGAAAGCGTCTGCTAAATGAAATTGTAGAATTGTAGAGTTATGTAATGAAATTGAAAATGAGCCACTACCTCCTTTGTTTGCTACTGCCACTGAAATAAAATATGTGGAGAAATCAGGTCAATTATTAAAGCTGGTCAGTGTGATGTGTTAATGCCTAGGTTCATTACTATTCATGAGCTCCCCTGGGTGAAACCACACTCACAAAATTTGTTTCGCTCAGTGACAGTTTTTGTATACAGCGAGCTGGAGCACTGTAAGGAGGGGAGGGGGGTAATTACATGGAGGGGGTCCAGTGAATACAGGTTAGATGGTGCGAAACCTCCACATAAGGTCCACCGCACTAGAGAGGGACAGAAGCTGGGAGTCAGACTTTCTAAGCATGTTAAGTTTCATTTTCAGTTTACAGCAGTTGCTCTACTTGTTCCTCAGGGTAAAGGATGTCGAAAAGCCAGGCTCTCATTGGCTAGCTGTTAGCCAATCAGTCGAGTAGAGTCCTAGCATGTTAAATAGTTAAATGAAACTGCGTCTTCCAGCAGACTTTCTGTATTACATTAGAATAGCCTAAAACTTGTAAACCAAGGCATTTTTTCCACAAAAAAAAGTTATTTCATGGTAGGACTTCAGACATTATCAAAAAAAATAATGAATCATCCTTAATTGTCTTTGTATTAATAATAAAAGGATGCCATGTTGAAAACCTATGACAGCAGGAAATAATGGAATTATGGATGACAAAATGCCATTTCTAAATGTAATCTGAATTAACGGAAACATTGAAATTGCTCCCAGTAAAAACCAGACTCCTGCTCAGGAGCTTTATTGAGTTTGTGCTCAGTCAACTTTAGTTCCCAACTATAACATAATAATCCTGGGTTTGAGCTGGGGCTGCACAATTAATTCAATCACAACCGTAATCACAGCTAAGACTGCAATGTAAAAGTTCATATTTAGGAGGATTAGAGGTGATCTAATAGTTGAAATGGAAAATGCACAGTGCTTATCCAGTGATATTTAGGATTTAGTGACACTGGGTAGAGAAGTATTGTGTAAACATAAGGCAGACCTGGGCAAAGTAAGGACCGGGGGCCACCTGCGGCCCGATAGCTGGCCCTGACTGGCCCACATGAAGTCATTGATAAATTACAAATCAATGCAAAACATCACATAGATTTTATTTTGTAGAATCTGCTAAATTTAATTTTTTTTCGCATGTACTGTCTGTACTCAGCAACCTAAGTTTATGCATTGATTGGTTTGTTGATCGGTTTCAGCCCATTAAGATGTCAGCTAATACAAAAATAAATTAAAAAACAAAGATTAAAAATGCAGAGATTTGAAAAAGACATGGACTTCTAAATATTTCTTCAGTTAAGTAAGAAAAGGAACTGAGATACACAAACAAAGCTGCATTTATGGTTTTTCATGTAAAGTTAACATGGAGGGAAGAAAGGGAACATGGAGCTGGTTTTCAAAAATGTATTTATGAATATTTATTAAATAGTCATATTTTGTACTCCACATTTTCATTGTATCACTGTATTGTTTCATTTACTCTTTTTGTGGGGACTATTTACTGTTTTTATACAGATCCATATTGAGCAGAACTGCAGGTGAATTGATCAGACCCTTAATAAATGTCAGAATTTCTCATGTGGCCCTAGAGGAAAATTAATTCCCCACCCCTGACATAAGGTATTTGCATATTTAAAATACAAAAGGAGTAACTTGGGTGTTTTCCTTCATAACTAACTGCCCATAAGAATCACCCAATAAGAATCTGACTTTTTCACCAAATTGTGCAGCCACGGTTTGAGCTCAATCCCCATGAAATCTACCACTATGTGGTAATATAGTTAAGATTTATTATTTCATGCTCAATGAAACTACAGTGTGTGCTGTTTGGTGTTTTTTTTCACACATGTAAATGTGTTCAGACAATTAATTAGTACAATTGCAGTTTTAACAACTCCAAGTAATTGAATCAAGGTCAGTGTTGTTTTTCCATTGTTTGTAGTAATACGACACTGTCTGCCATGAAATAAAGTCATTTATTTCAGTTAAATTTGTTTGCAACCAGATACCATGCATTAGTCTGTGTTAAAACGGACTCTGAACATCCTCCATCCTCAGTCCATTTTCTGGTGGTAGAGATAATTCTTGATTGAAATGTTAATGCCATGATTAATATTACTCATATTGATGGATGGATATAATTGGCTAGTGGTTGCTGCCGTTTGCAATTTATAGTAACGTTAATATTAGGAGTGTGGCGGTTGCTTTTGGAGAGATGTTAAACTGTTATTGATCTTAATTGTCTTGTCAAACTCTGGTGATGAAAGCTGTGCCTTTGACTTTATCACAATGACAGCACCAGGGCGCACAAAACAAAAAGTGGTCGGCCCACCCACTCGGCCCACAGAGAGTGGCATCGGAGCATTGCACACGCACTGTCCCACTGTCACACATCAGCACAGCATATTTATAATGCTATAATAATGCAATATAATATAACGTAATATAATAATGATAAATTTGGCCCCATTAAACAATGCCACCTTAAAGTACCCAATCTGATAAAATGGGCTGTTGTACCATTTTAAACATCAGAGTATTAGTGGATTTCATCTTGGTGCACACACGTTGCACTAGCATCTTCTAAAAGTGGTGTGAAATTAACCTTTAGACCCCTAATCAGTTTTATTAGTCACAGTTATATAGTCGCATGAGCAATTGCTGTCTACCTGATTTCTTTTTCCCTCTCACTGTTTCATCCACACACACTCTCACTCATAGACAGTCCTTTGGGTAGTTAATAATCCATCTTATAGAGCCTGTGGTGTAATTTTGTGCTAGAGCAAACATAGTAATAGCATTATAAATACTGCAATGGGCAAAGCTAACAGGAACTGTGTTGCTCTAATGAATATCCCCTGCACCTTCCAAGACACAGCAGAGACAGGAGAAAGACCAGGGTGGCGGAAAGCACGCAAGCGGAAACCCAAATTTCAATTTCTCCAAAAGCTCTGAGCAACCCACCATGCCGTAGCTTTGATCACAGTGGAATAATGCACTTTGATGCTTAGAATAAAAGATCTACCTTTTGATGTGTGTTGGTGGAAGTGGGGGGGGTCTGATTCTTTTTTTTTTTCTTCCCTTACATTCCGCCCTTGATAGTGTGGGTTTCCACAAAACAGTTGGAGTCATCACTTGTCTCAGTCTGACCCAAATTTGGTGTCAGGGAGTTATAAAACTAACATCACAAGCTGCACCCTCGTTGCCGCGTTCAGAATGCTCCCAGATGCTGTGATCTCACCAATTTCCCCAGATGCATGGAAGGCGTTTTAAAGTTATCTTCTTGTGGATTCAGCTTGGAGATGGATGAGAAAAGTTCTGACCAAGTCAAAGCAGGATTGCAGGCTACTCGACTGTGATACTGGGCCTCATGAGACGATTCTCCTTCCAATAATTTGTACTGGAATGTTTGAGAGGGGTTGAATTAGGGTTTGCAGGCGTGTCACAAATGTTGCACCAAATTACAACCAAGATTACTGTAGGAGACTTAAATAGCTATTTGAGATTCAGTCACACAGACTCTGGATTATTAAAATATGTTTTTCATTTAAAGCCACACACAAGCACTGCCATGAGCATTTAGTTATTTCAGACTGTTCAACTCAAATACGTGTACAAATCAGGTTTAATAGGATGCACATTTACAAGCAATTCAGCTAAACAGGCTGTCTGGATGGAATAAAAATATACGTGCATTTTGAATGGAGATGTTAGTAGAGAAGTGAGGCAGAATCATTAGGCACATTTGACAGAGCCAGGTGATGTAATTGCAAACTCACAAAAAGCAATTAATAAATCATTATAGCACGCTATGGATTAATAACAGAGAAAACTATGTAGCAGTGCAGCGCTTCAATCAATTACACTGATAAAAGGCGCTCATTTTGGATCGGATGATCTGGGGGAGGAGGGAGGACGTCTAGACATAACGCTGTGTGAGTCATGTAGTACTGAGGACAAACCCTGGCAACTAAATTGGAACCACCTTGTCACATTTAATCTGGTTTTATCTCAGCCCCCTGCTGCTGCGTCTCATGTAAAACCCTGCAGAACTACTGTCTGTCTACGGTTGGAGCCATGATAAGGTTTCATGTAAAACAATATCTATGACGTGGCTACAGCGCAGGTCACATAAGTTTGTTTTAAAAGTATATATTGGAGGAAAAATTTTCGTTTGTTTTCAATAAAACCCAATTAAATAATTGGTTATTTAACAAAACTTCTGGACTCTGCATGTTTTGTCCACACACTGCAAGTTTTAGACAAATTATTCTTCTTTGTTAAATGGGTTTGTGTTTGCCCAGAGATATTTTTTTTACTGTCTTTATTTACTTGCATACACATGGGTGCTACTCATAAACGCCCACATCAAGTTTTCAGCAAATTTGCTACTCCTGGCAGTCTGCTTAATAACAATATCCTTGCTAAAACAGATTGTTATCCCACAGATTTTCCAAAGTTTGCTCAGCTGGTTATAGTAGCACGTGTTACCCCTTTAACCCCTGATGCGTCAATGCTGACACGTTCTGAATGGATGGTTTAGTTTAAATATTCAGGAAAAATTCTACCTTTTTTTTTTTTTTTAACTGTTTTTACTGAGTTTTGTTGATGGAACTGATGTATGAAGATAAACAAGTGTCAAAAAGAAACTGATTTAGAAAAAGAGAAAGACTAAACTAAAACTACTGGAACCAAATTACAATACTCGTTATTTATTTCTGTCTTAAAGAATTATTTTAGGTGTTTTTCTTGCAAAATTGTTTGTTTTTTTCTTATTTGGTTTATTTTTCTACATGTTTTTTTTAATCTTATATTTTCTTCACTTTTGTTCCATTTGTGTCTTACCTTGTTCATGTTAATTTTTATTTTCTTGGACTATCACTGTTTTTTGTTAATTTTATTCATTACTTTGGCTGTTTTTGTTCGTTTTATTGCTTATTTTATTCTTTTTTTTTTTTTTTACTACGGAACTGCTAAAGTCTCAGGAGTTAAAGGGTTAAAATGCATCAGTGGAGCCAAAACCCTGAACTATCTCAGACAGACTGAATCCTCTCGGATGTCCTCTGTATCCTCTATACAAATAAAATGTGTCTTGACTCTGTCTCCCCTCCCTTGCTGTCTTTGTTCTTCCAGAACGCAGATGACCTCTTGGTAGCGTCAGCTGAGTGTCCTAGTGATGACGAAGATTTGGAGGAGTGTGAGCCTGGAAATGGTGAGTCAACTCAGGGAGTTCTGTGTTCTTAGTAAATGGTTTCTAAAACAAAGTGCAGCCTAAGAAACAAACCTAAAGTACTGTATAACTCGACTTTTATGTGACACCGTGTGACTGAAAAACCCTGTGAATGCAGCTCTGATTGGCCAGATGTGCACCCCAGCCCACTTTCTTACTGGTTTCAAACAGGCAAGCAGCCGTGTTGGGGTCCATCAGTTGCTCAGCCAAGTGGTATAATCTGGCATTTACCCAGCTGTTCACCAATCTCCTGTCCGAATTTTAACAAGGCAGGACACTTTCAACGTGGAAATGTAGCTTGTTCCGTTGAGCACACAGCTGGAGCCTGGCAGGTCCAGAAGCTGAGGCAGTGTTAGAATGAACACTGGGTCAAGAAATGTTCTGACACTATGACAGGAGGTGGAAGTTAAAGGCCATGTGTTTGACTCTGCCTGTGTGGTCTCCAGCTCCATTAAACTGACCAGTACATGAAAACTGTCAAGAACCACATACAGCGAAAGGTGCCGTTAGTGTTGCAATAATCGCTAGTGTTATCTACAATAAAAGATTTTTGAAATGATGCCCTTGGAGATTTGCATTTTTATGTTCTTGAATTCAATTTTTATGACAGTGTTAAAATATTAAGCTTACTCTTCTGGAAAATGTGGGGAAAAGTCGATAATGGTCGATGAGTTTTTGGACGTACAAAGTAAACGCACCTGAATGCTTGATTCTGACCAGTGACGCGCGGGCCAACATATTTCTGGCCCGAAACCGACCGCTCTTTTAATTGGCCCATTCATAACCGAAACCGCAAAAAAA
>JAPTYR010008891.1:0-14174 GCA_029814505.1 Siphamia roseigaster | reverse complement strand
TGAAAAGGTGTGAGAAAGATGAGGGGGGATAGCTCAAGCATAATAAAAACAGAGTGCAAAGAGAGTCAACTCTAAGTGAGGAGGTTCTAATTCAACTAGCATGTTACAATTTTATTAAAGTACTAAGTTCATTGTAGTAAACATTCAAGTACAAGTTCTGTCCTGGGCTTTTTCAAGGTGTTCACACTGTTTCTGAGTAAATAAAAGTCTGGATAATAACCCTAACAACCCCCAGGAAAGATCCCATCATCAGTAGCATCATAAAGGACTTATTAAAAGATAAATATACAGCTTATAAAAATAACAACTGACAGCTGTGTTCTGGAGATTGATTTCGTATGTGGTGCAAAGCATTTTCAATTTTCAAAAAGTGAACGAAGCTGCATGCTTGAGCACCATCCCTTGATATCGGCACAGTGTGACGTATCAGTTTACTAAATGTACACTGGCTGTAAATGGTCCCTGAAGAGGTCTAAGCTAAAAACCCAAAGGAGACGCTCTGAGAGGTGCCAAGAAAGCAGCGGCACCTCTGAGATCATCTCTGAGTCCAATAGTCAAAGGGAGGTGACACCACTTCGCCATGGAGACACTTGCACAGGCTGAGTCAGGACAAGATGGTGAGAGAGAACATGAGTGGCAGTGGAGTTCTGGTGGGTGTTGGTGGTCTGTGCATGCCATGCTCTCAATCAGAGCCCTGGGGCTCTGAGTAGCAGGTGCACTGGCTTAGGTGAGAGACCCTTCTTGCACTTGAAATGAGTGACAAAACCCATGTTTCTGAAAGAGCCAGAGGGAGGAATGCAGTCATACCTCTGTCTCTGTGTCAGGACTCACTATTGTTGGGTCTGAGACGGGCTCCTCTTCTGCACTCTGAAGTGGTTAATGATAATCCCACTTTATTCCAACATGAGTCTTATTTTCCATATTATTGAGTCACTTTTCACAAAGAATAAAAGGTGTTGGTAGGACTTAGTGACATGTCCATTCTTATCAGTGTCAGTGAAAATTCACAATTTTAATAGTTTTTTTTTTCTACTGATCATTGGCCTCAAACATTGATGATATATTTTATTTATCAAAATCACAAAAAGTGGAAAAGGCACTTGCATGCCTGTGAAAGCATATTAAACTAATTTGTTTTTATGGCTGAATATTTTTCTCGTCATTGCCTAATGGTGTGTTAGGCTATGATGAGAAATATTCATAGTGAATATTTTACGATAAATAAAGAATGCATTTTGGGTTTGTTTTGAACAGGAAAGGTCTCCAGAGGAAAACTAATCTTGATTTAGAGATTTAGGCATTTTTCACACTGTTCAAAACAAAAACTTTATAAGCCACATTAATTCCAGCCCTACAGATGTTAAAAAAAAAAAAAAAAAAAAGGTTTGTGTTAGCATCACAATTTACGAACAGATCTCATGGATCAACTCTGACCTGCCCTTCATGGCTTCATTTTAACAGCATATTTTCCTATGGCGTTATTTTTCCTCACTATCATTTCCAAATATGGTCGTTTGCATCATCTAACCAAACAGGTGGTTGTTTACAAGCTGTCTGATCGTGTGTCCACTTGTCTCTTGCGTCATTGCATTTAGGCACGTTGATTTTCCCATGTTCCCTCGCTGTAGTTTTCACTTTAGTGGGTCTAATGTTATCACAGCTGATAGATATTCTAGTTAAAAGTATAAAAACAACATCCAAGATATGATAAAACATAGTTACCCATTAAAGTCTACCACTGCCAAAGGATGTCAAAATCAAAGAGAAGCAGAAATGCACAATGCATTTCAGAGGTATGTGCTTCATATCTTCAGTATCTTAGCTGAGCAGAGAAGGTGAGTGTGCTTATGAGGGCGAGGAACAAAAGCAAATCTTGCGGCCAGTGGGGCCTCCACTATCAGCATGTTCCTGTCAACGGTCCCCTGTGTCACATGGCTGTGTCCGTAACGTGAGCATGTGTCAACACTCATTTTGCATATCTGCCAACAAACTCAAGTTTGCAGGAAAGAAACCATCACAACCCAACAAAAAAAACCCTTTTATTTAAAATGAGTTAAACTGTTGTCCTATTAAACAAAAGACAATAATAAAATGACATTTATTTATTCAACCAGATAAAACCATGTGTTTACAGACTCGATCTGTAAACACAGTTTTAGTGTCTTCTGGTCTACTCTGAGGGTGTTTCAAGTTTGCAGGTGCAGTGTTCCTTCACAGGAAGCTTGAACTACCACATAATAAGAAAGGGGGAGAAGGGGGAGGAGGAGGAAGAGGAGGGTCTACAGAGTGACTGCATCCTGACAACAACTTGTGATTACACCAATCAGAACAACACAGTCTGGGCGAGGGCAGGAGTGAACCAGACCATACACCTCCACACTGCAGAGCCAAACAGCAGGCTTGACTCACTCACTCACTCCCAAAATCTACTCAGCACTGATGGCATGTAGCTGATGAATGGAAAGGGTCTGGCTGATCAGGCAACCGGACAGCTATGACAGAAAGAGGTGTCCGACACACGGAAAAGTCCAGCTGTGGCTACAATTTTAATGAGCAGCTCCATGAGCTTCTTTATTAATTAAATATTCCAAGCTCCATTTTAATCAGCCGATTCTAGAGATTACTGTCCTCCCGTGCTCAAATGAGGGACAGACCTCACAGACATGCACAGGCTTGCAGGCTGCAGCTTCATCCGCCACATCTCCACACAGCAAAGTCAAAGCAGCATTTCATTTCCCTAAAGTGAATCATCTTTATACAAAAAAAAAGGTCAAACTGGTCCACAGGAGGAACATCCAATTAGTGTCAAGTGTGACTAATTATAATCTGACAAACGTGTGAAATGAAGTCAGAAACCCGAGACAGAGGCTAATTATAGCAGATTGAAACACTTCATTAAGCACAGCTTATAGCAAGGAGACATTCCACATCAGAATGCTAAAACGTCTCAGAGATGAAACAGCAACTTGACAGCAGACACACACTGAAGCTGGATGGGACACAAAACAGACAAAACAGCCCAACAAGATAATAAAAAAAATGGGTTTCGGTATAATCATCCTGCTTCTCATTCCAACAAAACACACAGAGACTGTAAGGAGCCACATGTAGGTGGTATGTGTCATTAAACTGGGCATTTCTGCCTTTAAGTGCCTCACAGAGCTGCTCAGGTGTCAGCGGACTGTGACTGTATGTTGGACTATTCCCCACTGGGTAAAACTGTGACGGTGAAACAGGGCTTTGTATGCTCAGTTGACTAATGTACACTGATTTGACAGAGAGAGGAAAAAAAAAATGCACACAGCCAACATCCTGAGCATCATGTGCTGTGTGCAGGTGGGTGGTTCGCATCCATGAGCCCTGTTCTCTAAGCTGTTTTATCTGACACCTCAAATACCTGCCATCCTTCACAATATGAAACATTCAAAACCACATCACTAAGGCAGACCCGGTGCAATTTACCTGCTCATAATATAACTAATACTCCCATACCTGGGAACTAAGTTGACATCAAATGCCTCCAGCTCACAAACATCCTTTCCTCGGTAGTAACAATGTCATACTAACAATAGCAACAGTGTGGGTGATGAGCAAGGTGTTGTGTGGTCCACAGTCCACGGAGGTGCCAGGGTACCTCTGTGGAGGAGCAGATGGTTCTCCTGCTTGTGCCCAACACTTCCTCTCTGTCGGAGCATCTCTCTGACAGATGGGCCCAGGATCCTGGACCAAGCTAATCTCCAGCACTCCTCCACTTAAAGGCACAGTGGAGTGGAGTCTGCTCTACCTCCACAGTCCCAAAGAACCATGATCATCACCACAGGCTGAAATCTGTCACGTCCAACTGAAGGTTATTTCAGGAAACGTCAAGTTCTAATCACTTTAAGTCCCAAAATGACAAGACAGAGGAGTGTGTCTGTGTCTTCATATGTCTACCAGTGGAATAGCTACTAAAACAATACAGAAGAACAAAGGAGAAATGGGGGAAAAGGTGGAGCATTTCGTTGAAGTTAAGGGATAAAAATGACCATTGCATGCTCCAATTGAGCACAGAGTGGGGCTTTCTTTTCAACGCCACACACCAAATGCTGTCACTTTAGTCGATTTCGCCAGCAGTAAAGCATGCAAACACAAAATGCCTCCTCCCTTCGCTTTACCGGGTCCGGACCACGTCTGCGCTCGGAGGAGCCAAAGTTGACATGTCGACAATTCACACCAACTGTAAACGACTTTCGGAATGTCAGATGATATTCGAGTGCTGTGCCCAACCGAGCACGAACAAAATCGGCTTTTAATTATTCGGCGCAGCGCAAAGGCACGTTGTCGACAGTTTTCAAATAAATTTATAGCCCAGGAAAGACGACACTGTTCTGTTGAATGCACAGCCCCTTGAAGGAAAAAAGCTTTGCTAGAGCAGACATAATGCCAAGCAACCATACGAACATGTTTAAGACTAAATGTTAAAACCTTCTGAAATAAAAAAAAAGAACTATACGAGGCTACTTTGCCATGCAAGAAGTAGACAAAATGTATTTAGACAGCTTTATCTGTCATATGCACACGACGGGAAATCAGATGCACGAGCAGCCGCTTTTAGAGTACGACTTGGCAACAAAGTAATTATTTACAATTTCTTCAATGTCTAAATTACTTACGCTTTTAGTGGATTCTGAATGACAGCCGCCATTTTGCTACAATGTAACGCAATATCGGCGTCTTGCAGTTCTGAGGGAAACCTACGGGAATGGACCAATCAGAGCTCGGCTTGGATTCGTGGACCAATACATCTGCAGCGGACGCGGATGGGGCGTGGCCTAATGGGGTAAACTGTCAAAATTATTTTAAAGGGTTTTCCCTTGTATTTATATTGTACACAACTGAATTACAGTAGTTTTAAAGAGACCCTCACTGGAGCTTGGAAAAATATCAAGAGCAATTTCCTGTTTGTGAATTGCGACCACGCAGCGCAAGTGGCACAGAATATCAACATGGAAGCTTGTGTTTAATTATTTATTAAAATAATTATGAATCATTTATCATCATCAATAAGCACCAAGCAAATAATTTTCCCTCACTTTATCTGAAGCCACAGCGTTGGAGAGGAATGGAAGCAAGGCTCTTAATACACAGGCATGCACACAATCTCTTCCTCCCACATACAAGAAGTGGTTTGACACAGAGATTTACACAAAATATACACACACGAAAGACATGGAGGCAATTTCAGATTACATTTTGATAGATGGGATCTGATACATCTTTAATCTTATGCAAATCTTCCACCAGTTTGGTACCCGCACATAAATGTTTCAAGTTAGGTTACATTTCCATTAGTTTAAAATTCATGAGTCATTCCTGTTTGATTTGTAGGTGAGTGTTGATGATAGCACTCGACATACTCAAAAACACTGAACATGAAAGGTATCCCTCAAACACCACAAAAGATATCTGAAGCAATACGCTGCACATATTTGCATGGGAATGAACTCCAGTACAAATAATCTGACATGATCTATTTCCTATTATATCCTGTGCAATATTTGCGTTTGAGAGGAGGGTGTGCATGATGCAATGTTCAGACACATAAATCTATTTTGAGACAAGGTAGACACAACATCTTCCCAGACATCATAACCAATAGTTCCACTTAAGGGGCGAAGGGAGATGTAACTTTATCTACATAGCTTACAAGCAACAAAGACATTTTAATTTTAACAATAAAATACACTCATATGAGTTAAAAGGCATCACCTTGTGCTTTGTATGCTTTCTGGATGTAATGATGTCATTACAAAGTCATAAAAAATACTAATGATGCAAGACGTACTTTTGAAAAATTAAAGCTCTTGGTTACTAAATGTGTTTCAGCATCTTGTCAGCTGTCACATTTGACCAAACACATGGAGAAAAAAAAAAAGGTGGTTCACATACAGTCACTACAAAGTATATAAATATTAATACAGTAACTAATGTCAAGCATAAACAGCAATTATACTTAAAAAAAAATACAATATAGTTCAACAACGGATGAAAAACAAATGTGAAGCTCCAAAACAACAAAAATGTGTTTAGTTTGTCAGGAGTCTTTATCCGGTCATATACAGACCTGGAAGTGGGAAGGTAAGTGTTCTGAAGACAAATTTGAGTATCTATAAATACTTAGAAAAGAGAATGAAAAGAAAACTGAGACATTAAATACATAACTTTTATGATGTGTACACAGAAAATGCCGCTTGGTAAAGAGATTGTGAGATTTATTCAGACTGTCCTCTGAATAAACAAAAGGCCATGAATCTCTGTCAAACTATCATGCATGCCAGAGTGCTAAAAAATAATGCTAAGTACGTTTATTTCATCTTCAGTACATAAATAATCTTCCACATATCAATTGTACTCTCCTCTAACATACGTAACTCTGTCTTCATACAACCACAAAGTACATGATCAAATATTAACATTATACAACCACAGACACAGTGACCTGAATGATTTTTGGCACACCAGATATCCACCTTACTAGAACTATCAGAGATTTTTAATTCAGTGCAGGACTGATGATGTACTGGGTAATCATCTGGATATCTGGATTTTGGCCATTGTAAGCAACAGCCTATAACAGCTGAAAAAAGGCTTAGTGCAAAAACTAAAATGTTGCAAAACAGCATGCAAAGGAACCTGCAGGTATATCTGCATGGATATAAAATTTCTCCTTGCCATTACAATACGACATCAGAAAAACAATGCTCAATGATAAGGATTACTAAAACCTAATCAAACTGACCCCACAGGGTTCTCAGCTACCTAATATTTTTAAATGATACATTTTTTTTTTTAATATTTTCTGATAGTAGAAAAATAGCTCAACAGCCTTATGTAACAGAGAATTTGGGATTTGTGTCAATAAGAATCAAAACATTCACTCGGTTAATCTGAGTGGAAACGTCGGTCGACCTCACACTCAATCAACTATCTCGCATATTCTGGCTGTTCTAAAAGGCCACAGGAACTCTGAAATCCCAAATCTGCTAAATGTCCTACATCTGAATAAAGCTTCCTTGCCACAGATACAAGACAGAACCTTTGTAGGAACAGAGGTATAGCAGTGACAGACTGCGAGCTGAGTGAGCCATCGGTTCTCTGGTGATCTGAGGAAGGAAGGCCATCCCTGTTAAAGTTCCCCGGGTTTCTGGTTGCAGCCAGTGCAGACGCGCACAGGGTGGTCCCAGCCCCGCGACGGAACCGGACGACGCTCAGGGGAACAGTCGTCGCACACTCCTTGGCCACAGGCGCGGCAGTGGTGCTTGGACAGCTTGGCAGTGAAGTCGCGCTGGCAGTTGTGACAGGACAGGATGTCCTGGTCAGGCACCCAGTAGGCAGGACGGGCTGCATCTTTCACTAAACCTAAAAGGGAACACATGGTGTCAAAAACAGACTGCGGCGTTTACAAGCCCTTCAGTTCTCGGTTACAATTTTATGCTGTACTTCTGCCTCTTCTCCAATCCTGTTTGAAATAACAGTAATTTCGAGTCTGAAGTCCTAGCTTCCTTGTCTCTGGTATCCATGGAAACATTGGAACCAGGTTTAGATTTGGAAATAAGTGGGCAAATTTTGTCGTGCCTTGAGCAGACATTCCTCTGAGGAAGGGTTAGTGTTGAATACCATGATAAGAAAATTTTTTTTCCCCCAAAATAATCATAAACATCAGTCCACAGAAGTCATATATTGCAAATAATATACAGATTTCATGTTTTTAATGGTGGATGTGTGTAACAACAAATTTAGAGGAAAACTGGGACTATATATTGTAATGTTCATTTCAGTTAAAGATTCTAGAGATTCTCTTCCTATGACACACTTTTATACACACACACACGTACACACACACACACACACACACACACACACACACACACACACACACACACACACACACACACACACCTTAGCCTCTGTAATTTAACTGAGGTGCATATTGTAACTGTAAACAGCAAAAGAAAAAAAAGAAGAAGCAAAACCACAACTGATGTATATTTTAAAATACATGTGCTGTAAGAAATATCAGAACATTAATATCAGTAAGTCTTAACTAAACAACAGAAAAAGATCAATTAACAGCATGTGATAGGAAGACTCATAAAATAAACTGGGTGGTGACTGGTCACCTGCTGAGTCTCACCTTTGCACTAGGGCTAAGAAACAGACACAAGAACTGACAGTCTATGTTAAACATTATGAAAAGAAAAACGTGGCTGTGCTGCTGCTGATATGTCCTGAAACAACTGTCAAAGGGAGGGTTTGGCTCAGTGGCAGTGTGTGTAGGAGGATTTCAATTTTGCAGTGTAAGAACATTTCTTTCTTGGCAGAAATTATAAATGAATGACAAATGCAAATTCTCTATAAGATAAGAAATAATTTCTATCATTTCAGAGCCTTTGACTATACTATATAAAATATAGCATATCAAGATTATATTTTCAGTATCATTTACATAAGTATCTTCCAAATGTGGGGACATATCTTTAGATTTGGACAGTCTTCAACTCATTCATCGTAGGATTGAGCGCTTGTTTCCTTGAAATGTCTGACATTTTTATGGCATAAAGCAAATGACTAGGAATCTGTCAGCCTTTGGATATTTTACAAGTTTTATTACAACTAGGCCATTAGGGCATTCTATATTCTATGCAAGGGGATGACTTGGCAAATGAGATTACTGTCAAACATCTTTGAAAGTTCAAACTAGACCTCACGACTTTTCTAGCTGTGTAAATTAGCACAATCACTTCTACCACCAGAGGGCAATGTGTACATACACTCACATTTACTGGTTCATTTATTCCTCTTAGACAATAGTCAAGTCAAGTCATTTATTTATATAGCACATTTAAAAACAACAGAATTGAGCCAAAGTGCTTTACAGTGTTAGCTAGGGCATACATAAAAACAATAAAAGTCTGACCCACAGATTTATAATAACCTTGTAAAGGTTTTGTTCTGCTCAACACTCACCAAGTGGGATGTCAATAGCAGTAACCACAACCCCCAAGGTATTTGTCACTGCTTCGCCAACCTTCCTGGCAAGGTTTCCACCTTCTTCCTCCTCAAGCTCTGCTTCAATCACCTCTGCACCAAGAACAAACTCATGTTAAAGCCAAACTTCTTCAAATGTTAAATGGTGCAAGGAGATAAAAAATAGGGGATATATGACATTACTGAGAATGTGTGTACCTGCATAAGAAGCTCTTTGTTCAAAGCAGACATCACAGACTCTGACAGGGGCAAGACCCCAGCCTCTCTCGGGAACGGGTGCAGATTTAGAAGAACAGCCATCGCAGAAACCCTCCCCACAGGCACGGCAGTGATGCTTGGTGTCGTTGTCCTGGAAGACTGCGTGACACTTATGGCACACCTTATGTGACAGAAAAATAATAAGAACTTTTTTTGGCTGACAGCAAGAGGAAAAAGTGTGCAATCTGCATCTATCCCAGTTTTATCTTGTGACCTGCAAACAGATTGTGTAATAGCACAGATCACCACAGGCAGTAAACATCCCCTCTGGACATGAAAGTGTTGACTTGGCCGTTAGTGGCGGATGGCAGAGGGTTGGGTTGTGTGTGTCACTCACCAAGATGAGGGAGTTGGGTTTCCAGTAGGCTGGCGCGATCTGATCAGTCAGCCAAGAGGTGACGGCCTTGGCAGGTTTAACACTGAGCTCTGACATAGACTGGGCCACAAGGTTGACTCCATCCAGCAGACGCTGTGCTGCATTGCTATTGTCCTTTAAAAATCCATTTGACTGCAAGAGCAAAGAAATAAATAAAATATTGTTATAAGTTAGCATGCATAAGTAATAACAAAGAAATAGACCCAATTACCAGATAATCAGAATAAAACATGTCCCTCTTACCCCCGGCCATACATGTTGGATCTCAGTGCGGACAACCGTGTCCACTGGGTCTTGGTTCCCATACCAATATTGACGGCTTCTATAGATCACTCCACAGGCAGGACATTCAATAACATACCTGTACGTGTAGATAAAAATGTTCGTTTTAGTCAAATAAAATAATAAAAAATAATTTAAAGCGGTAGACTTTTTCACTTTTTTTTGCTTTGCTTTCTAACACGTAGGTTAGAATGACTCAAAAAATGAGATTTTAGGTCAGTGTCTGGGACACACTTGCTAAAATTAGGCTGGATGTAGGTAACATAAGCCAGACCAAAGCCTGGTTACACATGACCTCCCAGGTCATAAGTCTCCTACTCACCCAGACCAGGCATATTTGGCAAGGCCCATCCACGGAGAATCTGAGGAGGCAGAGGTCTTTGGGACAACTATGACCTCATTTCCTCCTTCGTAGCAAGCCTAAAGTGATGCAACACACCGTCATTTTACTTTTCTGTTCACTGGTGGTGGAACAGCAGAAATAAGTATTCAAAGTGTGTGTTTAACAATATATATGAGTCACCGTGCTTACCTTGCAGGTATAAATGCGATTATCATACTGAGCAGAATAACGACAGCGATGTTTCGCCTCATGGCACAACCCTTCTCCTAAATGATTCATGCTGTTCTTGCACCCGGATCTGGAATGACAATATTATGTCAGAATGTTAAATTAAATATGTAGGAAGAGATAGTTGTGAATTTAAAGGTTACCATAACAGGAAGCACTGACCCACAACTGAGGCATAAGCTGGAACAGGTGAAGTACTCATCAGGAAAGAAGCAGCTGTGTGCGACCAGCTCCCCTGCAATTTCCCCATTAAAGCGCTCACTCAGAGCCTGGAAGAAAATCACACAACCAAACAAATAAACACTTCACAGTAAACTAAAGTATACATGCATTGAAATGTATTATTTCACCCAACTTCAGAAAACAGCAACAATGTATCAGGTCTTTTCTGATCTTTCTTTTAGGATACTAAACAGAACAGTGGAACCAGCCCAACCTGCAGGGCTTTGAAGATGACGACCGGTGTGCGTGGGGAGCGGGTGGCGTTGTTATCTAAGAGCTGCTCCAGTTTATTCTGCAGGCCACAGAAGTCAGTAGGGGGGTTGAGGGTCTGTGTGCCCCAGTACTGAACAGAACTGAAGGCTTCTGGGAAACGAGAGACCTTCTTGAAGCGCTCCAACAGCAGCCGATCTACTGACTCGGATGACTTCTCTAAAACGACAAACACACAAAGAGTTTTGTTGAGTACCAAAACAATACTGGAGTAAATGTAAATACTCAAAATGCAGGTTATTAAAATCAAACTAATTTACATTTGTTTTTTTCTTGCCATCTTTAAGGAACGTGCTAGCACAGTTTGCAACAAATTATATGCACTTTTATGCACATGGTTTACAGTATTGATGTTTAGGACATGTGTTCATATTTAGTTTAAATTAACTATTTTATTTTGTGTGAACATCAGTTTGACACTACGTGAAGCATGAGTCAGGTAATGTAGCACACTAAGGTAGAGTACAGTATAGGTCTTCTATTTTTGTGAGATATTTTATTGTGGCTTTGCAACGGAGGAAATTCTCTTAAAAGAAACCCACACTAGTAGCACAAAGGTAATCCAAACCTAAAATAAAACTGCAAATCCTTATAGTGAACACACTCACCATAAGAGTTTACTCTCAGGCAAATTACAAGTCTCTACAAGCTGATTTTAATTTCCTTTCACTATGTAAAGTAAGAGAAGAAAATATAAATCAACAAGACATGTATTGCAAAAATGTATTTCTTCACTCTACATGACTTCCTAACAGTGTACATAGTTCTCTCAAACCTAAAAACAAGTGTTAACACATTTTCCAAGGGTTAGAATTCCAACACTCCAAGCTAATGTTTGTTAAACCTGTAATTTAGCTGGTTTGCACTGTATCACAAACTTTACAACACTGGACACTCTTGGTAAAATGTAATGTTTGACAGATTTATAAGTGACAAAATAATAACTGTCCAAGTAATTAATAAGAAAACATGAATAAAAATATCTGTTTACCTGAACCTAGTAACTTAGTGTGGACCGTTTCATGGAAGATGACAACCGCAGGACCTAAAGTGGACAGTGGGACATCCAGACCACACCGAGCTGTTGTGGCCTTCAGCTCCTTAGTGAAATGCTTTAAGTAAGCTTCAGAGGCATCACCAAGGAATTTGAAGAGATCATCGTGGAGACGGTCCGCATGGGTTCGATAAATGATGAGGTCAGAGATGGCGAGCACCTTGAGGAGGAGGCGGGTTCTCTGGCCCTGTTTGGAACTATTCCCAAGGAGCCCCTCTGTATCAATCACCACTACTTTATGGATGGGGTCAAAGGCCGTCCACACACCCACTGTACATGACTCCTGTGTGGGAGACGTCTTGAACACTTCTCTCCCCATGAAAAACGTGTGGTTCAAGGTGTGAGATTTGCCTTCTCCAGTGTTTCCAAAGATGGATACCACCTTCAGCAGCTGGTCTGGGTTGCAGTTCAGCTTCTTTAGAAATAAAGCTTCATCTTTTATCTTAAGAAGAATAAAACAAAGTGAAAATGCAAAACACACATTTGACATATTATTCAGTTGGTTATGAGTGAGTGGTATTACTTACTTGCATTTCTTCATTCTCATCAACTAGAAGAAAGCTGGAGACCCTCTCCAAAAGTTTTGCATGCTGAGATTTTGTGTCATCAGCCTTTTGGAGAGCAGGTGGAGCAGAAACCTGTGCAGAGTTAACTCCTGCTGGTTTGGGTGCTGGAGGATACGAGGTGAGCTGGTGTTTCTTCTTGTTGCCTCCACTGTGGGTGCGTTTCTGGCAGTCTTGGCACAAGTTAACCTTGCAGTTCTGGCAGCGAACCACAGCTCTATACCTCTTGCCACTGTCTCCATTGCCTCCTTTACAGTTGTCACAGTATGGGACATGGCCAGGACCTATCTGAACTCGCTCATGGTTCTTCAGGCGTTCCTGACTGTGGAGCTCCAGCTCACAGCGAACACACTGCAAGCTTCTGCATTCATCACACTCAAAAGCAGCCTCTTCACAGCCACCACAGGCATAACTTTCTTGACATATCAGGCTAGTATTGACTCCCTTTTCAGAAGATGAGCCATGCCCACTCATCGTTTCACACAAGGTAAACTTAAATAAAGAAGTAGTGCTTATTGAACCAGCTTTGACTGCAGCACCAGTAATGTCCAATTATTAAAATGCACAAAATATCGTAATACTGACAACTGTACTGCTTAATAAACAGTGACTAAGTTAGCTTAAAACAACTGCATGTTTAAAAAGAGATCATTTCACTTTAACAACACATCCACAAAAAATAATTCAGACACAAAATATTAACACTTCGAACGCTTTTATATTTACAGTAATTGCGAATCAAAATTCTTTTATTATCGACTTGAGCTGTACTTGGTGTCTCTTTGCTATTTACAATTTTTTTGTTTGTGCATCAAAGTTCACTATTTGTTGCAACGTTCAATATATTTAAGGCCGACATATAAAACTTTAAATACAACAGAAACAAGTGCAGATACTCAGAAACAACCAACACAATGAAGTCTCCCTGAAAAGATGAATGTGCAAATGTTGATGCTAACAACAGGCTAGCTAGCAAACTGACCGTAAACAGCTCACAGGCTAACTCGATTGATCCAAAGGAAGAATACTTAGCTTACGACTAGCTGGCTTCGACTGATAGTTTAAACTTTTCCCCCAAAGAAAGCTGTTATTTGCGAGTGAGTAAGCCTTAATAGTTCAGAGCCGTTCACACCAGCAGCTAGCCTCCAGTCTGTCAACTGAGCTGGAACATATCAACAAAAACAACAGCCAGTCGATGTCAAAAACTCGGATATGAGCGACGTCTTGCACGTAAAACTGGAGGGAAATCTGCGATTCAACTAGGTTTAAAAGTCTCTGAAAAAGTGTTGCTGTTTTTAAATCCTTCCGAGCCGTGTCATTGTTTTGTTCTTCAGCCCCCTCCCTGGCAGATTTCTCTAGCTACGTTATTTTGTTGCCAGGTCACATCAGCTGATCAGATTATTTTCAGTCACCGGGTCAGAGGAGGGTGAGGTGATGGTGCATTATGGGAAATGGAGTTTTACAAGGCAGTGTACCTTCTTTCTTTCTTTCTTTCTTTCTTTCTTTCTTTCTTTCTTTCTTTCTTTCTTTCTTTCTTTCTTTCTTTCTTTC